>NDGM011063796.1:0-28152 GCA_002564305.1 Octomys mimax
TCAGCTATAAAGAATGATAAACTCAAAGCCTTTATATTTAAGTGGATGCCACTTGAAGACATAAGTGAAATAAACCAGCAAGGATCTTTATCTCAGTTATCAACAACAGAGCCATCACCCGCAGGATGGTCTTATCACCAGAACACTACACAGGTGAAATTCAGGTCCGGATCACCACCACCTCTACTGGCCTTGACTCTTTAATTCAGTACAAAACTATTTTGGACAGTTCTTCTCTGTCTGATGTGTATCTTTACCTTTTATGTCTATGAAAATTACCTCAACCCTGTAGATTATCTGTTAAGCCATTTCTGTTCTTTAAGTTCATATTCAAGAAATCTTCCTCACTTAAGGATATCCACTTAAAACTTTGCATTTGTTTCTGCTGTACTTGTCTATCAGTTATCCCTATGTCATATCCATGTAGATTTTATCCCTTATGAATATTAGCCTCCTTTTAAAACATAATTGTAGTAAGAAAAAGTATTTCAGTATCTAAAATCTTCAATGAATTCAGCCAAGCAGGCAACAACTTTGACTACTGCCTAGTTTAAAAATATATGAATACATAAAATCACTCTTATTATCTCTACTAACAGGGATAAACATAGCCATTCAACTACCCATTCCACTTGGTATAAGATACTGAATCATGAAGGTCATATTTTATTAAATGGAGGCCTCAAATTGAGTTTTCAACCTAACACCTTTTATTATCAAATTTCTCAGAATGAGAATGAATCCTTAAAAAAAAAAAGTTACCAAGATGTGTCTGCCATTCCAGGTTACATGACGTGAAAAGATAACTGTATTGTGAAATAATAAATACTCAGTGACTTCTGATAGAAACTAAAACAATGAATCACCATTAATTCCCCTTAATTACAAAGAACCAAGTCCAAGGTCTGTTAAGTAAAACATTAAGCTGAAAGGCAAAAACACATAGCGTACATCTCTAGTTAGTCAATGAACTCTGCTCATATCTAATCTGTCCTAAACTATCTTTATCTCCTACATACAGTCAGCTTTACATACCTTCCTAAACATATTATCTAACTTTTTTCCCTTAATAACTGTGGCATTCATTTGATTCAATATAAACTACCTTCTGTTATATCTTTGTAAACATAAATGTCTTCTAATTTAATCAAGCTGTTAAGGTCTTTAACAGACCTTAAAGAGGTCTGAGAGATAGGCCAGTGCTGGCCTGGACTGTTTCCTATTCTCTCAGTTCTTTAAAGAATACGCACTTGAAACTCTTTCTCACTCAAATATTATTTTTAGAGGCTGGGGAGATGGCTCAGTAGATTAAGCACTTGCCTGGCAAGCACAGGGGCCTGAGTTCAATCCCTGGTTCCACAAAAAAAAAAAAAGTATTATTCTTGCAACTAAAACACTTCCTGGCCAATCTAAAGGAAAACAAGTATTTTTTTGTTTTGTTTTGTTTTCTGAACCAGGGATTGAACTCAGGCCCTTGCACTTGTCAGGCAAGCGCTTATTCTACTGAGCTATCACCCCAGCCAGGAAAACAAGTTTTGTGAGACTTTTTTTAGTAACTGAAATCCAGCCAGGAATGATGGTGTGCACCCACGTAATCTCAGCACTCAGGAGGCTGAGACAGAAGGATCTAGCCTAGGATACATAGTGAGTTCAAGACCACCCTGCACTACAAAGCAAGACCCTATCTCAAGAAAAAAAAATCACCTGAAATCCAAATGAGAATGATTAGACTTATAACTAAAGGAAGTCACTTGAAAATTACACAACACTGTGATATACATAACTTCCTAAGTACTTTCCAGTAAATAAAAACTTTAAGTCTCATCTTACCTTTCATAGGAGAGCCCTGAGGTGTGGCTGGGACATGGACTCCCATCCCAGGGCCACGGCGGTAAGGAAAGTTTTCAGGACTATATTTTTCACATAATACTTGCATAAAACTTCTTCCACTGGGTTGGTCCATCTTCCTTCCCTAAAATACTATAAAACACCAAGAAATCACCAAAATTATTTACTCATATAACAAATATTTACTGAAAACCAATTATTTATCAGGTACTAGGTCACTACTCCCAGCCACTTACACTGTAGGGAAGCTATATAGGTAGACAAATGACAGCAATAAAAGCTCAGGATATGACATTTGCAATATAATAAAAGAATTCCAAGGTTTAGAAGGAGGTGACCACTTACAACCTAGAATAACAAGAAGGTTTTTGGTTGGTATCAGGATTCATGTAGTGGTTGGAAAAAGGTCTGAAGTTTAGATTGAACATAAGGCTAAACAGTCTGGATGAATCCTGTGAGTTTTGTCCCTTGACATTCACTGTTCTTTTTTTTCCAGGGTCAAACCTTTAACTAAACACAAGGATAGCTGTTTCAGAATTCTAGCTGACAGGGTAGTATACAGCATTCTCTGACAGCATCCAGGAATCACTCTTAAAAGTCAACTAGTGTGTTTTCTTGACCTTCTCTGGCTTTCTCCATTGTATTGCCTAGAAAATAGATCTACTCTGTATCATGAGCTTGAGAAGGCCTGACAGGCTACATCTATAAAATAAGCTACTACCATGTAACTCCTTGTTTTACAGAATTCAGGCAGAGCCCTAGAATATGCACACGCTAAGAAGGTAGAGGAGAGAGCTGAGAGGGACCTGGAACTCCTGGAAGCTCGAGGAATGGAAGTGTGACGCTGGCACATTTCTCTGAAAATCACAGTGGGTAGAAAACGTAATTCTTAGGCTCCAAGTTAAAATTCAACCAAGTTATCAGCAAATGTAACCAACCCTGTAATTCTAGCAGCCATCAGTTTACTTTATAAAAAATAACCAGAGAAAAAGAGGACACAGAGTACTCAAAGAATAAATGACACCACAAGAAGAGGTATGGAATGAGAATACACAATGGGATACATGAATAACATCAACAAATCTGGTATTGTCAGTGCAGCATATCTGCGGGAGAAATATAAGGAGAACCTAAATAGAAACTGCAGAAGAGAGCTTATGTGCTGCATGAAGAAGTTACAATTTTTCTTATAACAAGTAGGAAAAAACTACAGGGCTTTAAAGACAGGACTAAAATAATCTATTTTTTGGAAAGCTTTCATAGGTAATTTTGTAGTTGATGGACATGTGGGAAACAAGAAAAAAGGCAGGAAACAAGTTAGGAAAATACTGCAAAACCACGAGTGAGATATGCAAAAGGCCTGATGCACTACACCCACAAAATACGCTACTGCTGTGTATACTACTTGTATTACTGGATTGATGGAGAGCCCTAAAATACATAAGCATTCTAGCTGATTATAGGGCTATATTGGAAAGCTCTAAAATGTACAAATGCTATTAATTATAAGAGAAAGTTATAATAAAGTGGAAAGAACACAGACATAGGAAATGGATGCGTTCTCACTACCAAGTTATCTATAAGCTATCTTCTCTATTTTAAGATTCTCCCCTATGGATTGTCTAAACCTTTCCCTCAAGCCTGTAACAAAAACTGGGGAAAGGGTGGAGTAGGACTATAAAAGCAGTCATTAAACCTGGCGTGTGCCCTAGACTACTACCAGCACCACGTTTATGGGCTTTGTGAAGTCAGTTCACAGATGCCTGGAACACAGCATCGCCAGCCAGGGAACACAAGTTTCCTGAGCGTAATTCACCAAAGGAGAGACGATGGAATACACCTCATGAGTACATCGCAAGTCACTGCAAATACACAGCCATCCTGTTTTAAAATTTTTCATTTGTAAACTAAATTTACAAAGATCTTTCTGTCTATAGAGAGAAATGGTGGATAGGGCTGCCCGCTATGCTAAGACTATGTCAATCTTTGAACAGAGCTGTGTCCATTTCTGGCTTTAGGAACTTTCAGATTCAAAGGTTCTTTTTTGATACTAACTTATCACCATCAACAGCAGATAACAAAGAGCTCTGTCACCAGCAATAGGTACTACAGCCTTTATCAAAGGCCTGTCTCAAGCGGAATACCAACAGCATTTTTAGAAATCTTTAACAAAAATATCAAAGAAGTTACCCTGTCATCTTCCATACAATTGCCAGTTCAAAAATACAAAGTGTATAGGGAAGGTGAACTGTCATGTCAAAATAGTGGTATCTTTTATGTTCAGGCTTCAGAACTTAAACCTATATAATTAAAGGCCAATAAGTAAACACAATTGAAATAAATACACTTAAGAGTTGCTAAATTAAATAGTCAAAAGAAATTGAATCCTAGCAATAGCAAGCAAGAGCACTGGAAATGAAGTTTTTCCTCAGAGCCCAAGCTTAACTCTTCTAAATAATCTGGAGTTTTAAAACATACTGTGATTTTTTCTTTAATGTCTGAAAAGGGATACCAGGCACCTTCACTGCTCATTTTCCAGAATAAGCTATTGAAACAGCATTGTAGGAATGCAGATATACACACATGAATACATGGTTTTAATTAAGAACATTAAGGTTACAAAACGGATTGGTAACATAAGTCTACTCGATATCTGGTGGGGCAGTTCGAAGAGGATTGGTAGGTGGGAAAGGAGGGCTGAAAACCAAGAAGACTGAAAAATGAGGAAATACAAGGTGGAAAAAGATCTCTAACTGGAGCCTTTTAAAAGGTTTTCTGGGAGTAGAGGGGCAATCTATGACTCTGAAAATAACAGGTGTCAAATCACATCAGTCTACCTCTACAGTTGGCAGAGTCCGAACGCATTTGTAAAACAGTTCTGAGTTAGTGCTTACAGCCAAGGAGCCAGGAATATTGGATGGCGTTGTTTGGTTCCCTTACCAAGCCATACAGTGTGCCTGTGAAAATCTCAGCTCCTTTGTGCCCCACGATTTTGACTACCATATCCTCCTGTCAAATGTGTGGATTGGCTCAAGCTAAAGCACAGGTTGTAGGATAAAGTACTCCGAGCACTTCTGCCATGGGGGCCAAGAGCAGAGCTGAAGATCCAGTCACCTAAGTACCTATCAAGCAATCTGTACTTTGTTCCCAATAAAAGGGTCAGCTCAAAATTAATATGGAACTCAATACAACTAAAAGGAGAAAACAGGAAACGCCTGACCACTCACCTTGGATGATATGCAAGATTATCTCTTCTGTTATGCAACATCAATATTTATTTCACCAAAAAAACCCAATGTGTAGTGTACTTCAAAAAGTATAAATATAACCAGCCTTACAACTTCTACTAGAGATAAATACCACCCAAGTGCCAAAATATGAATTGTGAATCTTATAAAAATACTTGCTTCATTTAGTGCATGCACAATTTCTAGAAGAAAAAAAAACAGTAACAAGATGATGCCAACTGAAAACTTCAGAGGAAAAATGGAGAAAAGAGATTTGTTCTTCAATGTCTACCCTTTTGAATCACTTGAACTCACCAAATTCATACATCACCTTTTCCAACTGTAAAATGTTTTTAAAATATGTCTAGAAATAAGGAAAGAGCTCTTTTAATTTCCTCATTAATTTCTATGAAAAAAACTCAAATTGGAATTTTTGTATATGGAATATACAATATTGTAATATTTTGTAAAAGAATTAGAGAAGATATGGATGACCAAACAGAAACAGGTAATTTTTCCTTTCTGTATTTTAGGGCAGGGTCTACAGGGTGTTCAGGGTCCTGTTTACAGCCTCCCAAGCGTAGTGATTACAGGTGGTGCCACATGCGCAGTCTCCCTCACCCTCTCAGCACGCCCTGGGGGCGGTGTGGGCACGGCAGGCTGGGGATCCAAGCCCGGCCGCTGTACTCTGCCTAAGCAGGCGCTTTAGTCCACTGAGCTATCAGGCCGGCCCTGATTTTTATAAAACAGAATTAGGAAAATAAAAGCAAGCTAAAACAAAACGCCGGAGACTCACAACTAAAATACAAAGAAACTAAGAAGAGAGTTTGAAAAGAACAAAAGATGACACCAGAACTGCATTCTGCGGTCTTCAGTATGAATTTACTATGAACAAAGCAAAAAGGCCATCCTGGATTGTCAGCACAGGTTGGATGAGCAACCTCAGGATCTGCACTGCCCCTGCTCCACTAAATGTGTTAATAAAGTTATCCAGACCCTTTTCAGTCTGCAGGTGCAACCACAGCACAAGGCAGTAACACCCTGGGAACTCCTGGCCCACAGCTACCTCTGAAGGGGGTAGAGGGCAGCGGGCAGCTACTCCTGCCAGGCTCTAGGAATACACAGCTGAGTGGTGATTTATGTTGTTGGGGAAATAACTCGAACTCCATTATATTTTGGATGGGACTGAGTCTTCAAAAAGAAGGGTCATAAAAAGAAAGTATCTTCAAGTAATTTGCAACAAATGACCTTTGGAAGCATGATGAAGGAAGTAGTTTGACTCTGAGGTATCTTTGAAGATAAACCTTAAGTTACAGGGTGGGAGGGGCAGTCCAGGCACTGGAGATATGGTATATAAACAGAGCTACAACTGAAATGGGTTAACAGTGGTACTGCTAAACATAAGACATACGGGGGTAGGGGCTGGCCCGGAGGAGACAGGTGATGACTCAGGTGAGAGCAGTCAGATCTTAACTGGCATTCAGGCTACACTTCATCCTGCAGACACAACAGCTGAAAAAATGTTCATAGAATCACTATAAACTGGATACACAGATGGTGTTACTGACTGAAAGCAGAAAACAAGGGAAGTCAGTTAGGAGAATTTTAAAATCCCTACAGGACTGGGCAGTGAGGAGCTGGCTTACTGTAGTGGAAGCAAGATCAGGACAGTCAAGGGGTAGAGACACAACGCGGCCTGGGGCAACGATGGCAAACTAACGGCACAAGCACTGTCACTGTCTGTATAACTGAATGCTCCCAAAGGCTTGCTATCACTATTACACGGAGACAACGAGTACAAACCAGTCTTCCAGCAGCCTAGATGAAAGTGTAAGAGATGACAGCGGGTGAAGTCAAGGGTTAACAAGGAAGGTCTTTGGTTTGTTTTGTAAAGGACAGAGGAGAAATGCAGAGCTTGGGGTCAGGGGCTCTAGGAACAAGCAGTAACTAAAAGAAAACCTAAGGAATAGAGTCTCCTGGATATCTTCAAGAGTCACTTAGGATCTATAGATTTCTGAATTTTTGCAAGTTGTATTTTGTCCTGTTTTGGTTTTTATTTTTATTTATTTATTTTGGTTAAGCACATTTAACTCGCGTTAAATCTCATCCCCTGAAACCTATTTCTGAGCAAATGCCCAATGAACCAAAAACTTTGCCAGATTCTTAGACACCTTAGGTAACTGGAACTTCTGTCTGTTTTATTTTCCAAATCAGCCTTTCCATCCTCAGCATAAGGGTATCCCCCAGGAAAACAGAATTACTCTGGGGAAGCATGTGTATGTTTTATATACATTTTCCTTCCAGGAAAAATTAAACAAGAGCAATCTGTTAATCTGCCTTTTCCTAAATATTTGCTTTTAAAATACAATCTACAATGTGACTTTTTTAAAATTTCCAATTGAGCACAACTAAACAGCAGCAGCAAAACTGGTAACCCCACCAAGCAGGAGCCCTTTTCATTAAGAACTGTGTCGCCAAAGCTTTCACACCTGAAGTGCGCTCAAGTCGCAGCAACATCAGGAAGCTTCGCCTCACAGACGCGGCACACAGACTGCGCCCGAGGCCGCGCCTTCCGGTGCACGTGGCGCCATGGCGCTTTCTGCAGGCTATGCAGATTTGTATTTTTACACAAAGATTAAGTTGTTTAGTTTTATATTTGTATAGTCTTATGACCTTTTGCTATAAAGTTCATGAAAAACCTTCCATGTCAATAAATATGTACCTACACAGTCATTTTTAGGTTTGTAAAGTATTCTTTTAATAAGCCTTTCTGCCTGAAGTCATTTCAGTCCCCAACATTTACTTCTCCCATTGCAAACACCTCAGGAGCACAGTAGTGCAACTTACTGTAATTAGGCTGGACAGTCTCGCTCTGTATGGCTCTTCCAATTTCACTTATCCTAAATTAGGTATGCCTGCTATCTCATTTATTGTCTGATGCCCTCTTTAAGTGAAAAGAAAAACAAATGAATTCAAAAAACCTTTAGAGGACCGGGGAGATGGCTCAGTGGAATAAGTGCTTCCCTGGCACGCCTGAGGGCCTGTGTTCAATCCCCAGTTCAAAAAAAAAAAACCTTTAGAACTAGTCTGTAGAATTATGATCAGCCAATTCACTCACTTAACTCTTAGCATTCCAGGTGCCAAACAAGTCTAGCTGATAAATTCATTACAACACCATAATTTCACTACTAAGAACCGTCCTGGTCCTCAAAGGCCTCTCAAACTTGCACTGCACTCTATGCAAGTGCAACAGTATGTCATCTCAGCTTGTCCGGGTTAAAAATGAAAAGAAATCAACCAACACTGAGAGACGAAATGCGAAACCAAACTCTTGATGACTCCTTCAGTGCTCTTCACCAGGCCCTGGTGTTGTCCTGTTATGCCTTGTTGCCACGCTCCTTAAAAGCACCACAAACATCCTAATATTTACCAATAACTCTTTATTTCATTCCATCAGTGACATCAAAGATGTCTAAAACCACGATTCTCTGTTTCAGTAAGAAGTAGAGCCTCCGAACTACTACTGTTTTCTAAAGAACTATAGTCCATTCAAGGCACATTCTACATTGGAGAAAGAGACAAAGTTTTCTCATCTTCAACTGCACATCAGCAAATACAACTGACTCCCATTTTTGTAACCTGATGTATGGAATACAGCATTTGAAACTCAAATGCATTAGCCAAAGAAGCTTACAATTATAATGACAAATTTGAGGAAAAATATTTTTAAAAACTTAATTTGTGTGAAAATATTTCAAAACATTTATTTGCACTGTTCAAAAAGTTAACTTAAGCTGTCCATTTCCCTTTAAATATAGTATTTTGAAATCCAGAACAAAAAGCACCTCCCAGATACTCGGCAAGCACAACAAAAAGGTTTAACATGCACTCTACCCTTTGCTTCAACAGCTTTGAAGGAGCGCTCTCCCTCCCCACCATCCCCTAACTTGTTCACAAATTATACATCTACCCCTACCTTTCTACTTGGCTCAGATTCAATTTGGGAAAATTCCAAAGCTTTACTGTTGCACTTAAAGCAGAACTAGGCTTGTACTCATACTGATGTTCCTAAACCACGGGCCTCCACACTGAGATTAGCAATCAATTTAAAGCCTAGTAATTTCCCACAACCACCCTGAAAGACACAAACTAACACTTATCTCAATGAACAGCTGGGGGACAGGGAAACTGCCCAGGTTTCTGTAACTCGACCAGCATGCTAATTCATCCTCTACTTATTCTTAACTTGTAGAGCCATGCCACCATATAAATATTTCATGTCAACAGCATACAGAACCACACACACAAATCCTACACATGTAACTAAAATGTGTAGAAACACAACAAAATACCTCGTACAACCACAGCAAACTACACCAGAAGACTGAAGCAGCTCAGTACTAATCATGAGAGGAAAAAATTACTAATTTCTCTGTCCTTCTAAACAGCAAGTAATTTATTCTCTTGAATGGGTCACCTTTCACCATTACTGTATCTGCCTGTTTTCTTGCAGCTGTGAACACACCCGCAAGCTAAGATCACTAGCAGCTGCTCGCAGACCACATTACCTCATTATCTCTGCTGCACAGAAGCTCTCACGTTAAGGAAAGGTCTCCTTAGGAAGTGGCTACTAGTTCCTCACTGCAACTTTCTAGAGACTACACACCATGCTGGCTAGTAATCAGGGGTTGCCAGAATATTACAACAAGAGTAATGCACATAGGCTGCATAAATTTACACATTATAAGTCATTTTGCTAGCTCCTCCCACAGTCCATGATGTCTCATGGTGGTCAGTGCCATTCTGGAACTACACTGGCTGGAAGACTGGGAGCAAGGTACTGAGGTTCTCCAAGACTCCTCATCTACATCAAGGGGTAAGGCTTAGCTCCTAACGCCAAGCTCAGAGAAGGGCTGAGAATAAAGGCTGTATAGTAAAACGTGTTACGCACAAGAAAGCATTTAACAAATATTAGCTATTACTTTTACTGTTGCTATTCTCTTACCCCCAGTAAACATACTAACAGGCACATAAGGTTGGATGACTTGCAATTTGTTTTACATAATTTAACAAAATAAAGACTATGCTAATGTTTTAGCAGCATAATAAAAATGTCTGACATTTATAATGCTATTCTGCCTTAGCTAGATGTTGCTTTTACCTCAATTCTCCTCTAAATTTTATGCCTGCTTCAACTCCCAATTCAAAATGTCCTTTACAGATGAAATCTTTTCAGAGATATCTCTCAGCTTAATGTTTTCTTTTCTCTGAGCTCATGGTATTTATTGCCTAAAATTTCGATGTGCAATCTAGCAATCATATATTGGCATAATCTTTTTATTTCTGTCCATATATCATAAATTCATGCATCATGATGTAATTTTCACGTTTTTCTCATATCCTCTTCTATCTTAGCTTTTTGAGGGTAAGAACCACATCCTAATTCTCTTTTGTATCCATCATAGACCTGAGCTTTGTATATAACTGGAACTAAATACGCTAGTAGGTTTTTCCAGTCACTGCTAATTGTACATATTAAACATTTTATAAAATATGAAAAGTAGGTTTATTAATGGAATCTGAAATCGAACAGAATTATGTTATGATCAGCCCTTCAACTTCCGCTGATAAGTGCCCAAAGGAATTGAAAGCAAGGAGTCAAACAGCTTTTTGCACACCTGTGCTCGAAGCAGCAGTATTCGTAATAGCCAATAGGTGGAAACAACCCAGGCGTCCATCAGTGGATGAAGGAATAAGCGAAATGTCATACGTACAATGCGATATTATCCTACTTGAAACATGAAGAAATTCTAACAATACTGGAGTCTTCAAGACATTATGCTAAATGAAATAAGCCAGACACAAAAGGACAAATACTGTATGACTACAATTATGTGAGACACCCGGAATAGCCAAATTCATGGAGACAGAACAGGGGCTGGGGAGAGAGTCACTAATGGGGAAAGAGTTTCAGTTTGGAAAAATGAGAAAGATCTGGAAATGGACACTATGTGTTAGAAATGGTGAAATGGTATACAGTCTTCATTTATCTTTTTCTTGAAGTCATTTACCAATGTTCATGAGGAAAAATGTCACTAGATGAATAAAAAGTTGCTTTCATAAGGTGCAACTGCCTGTACAAAGCTTATCCCTTGAGCTATTAATAGCACCTGTGAGAATATCCCCCAAAAAAATCTTCAGAGAAACATCAAGTCACAATAAAGATTTGACAGTTTGGACTTTTCAACATTTTAAGAGTTGCTTCTTTTTTTTCTAAAAGCATTTGCTTTAAATGTTATAAAGTTATAAAGATCTATCTATATATAGATACACAGCAAGCAAAGTGCTAATGTGGTCTCCCAATAATTCATAGATCTAGTCTCATTCTCCACAAATTCCAAATTCGTGAACATGCAAGTTATTTGACTTACTCAGAATTATTTCTACTCCACAACCCACACTTGCCAGCTCTGACTCATTTGCAGGTACACACAGACCATGAAAGCTTCGAGCAGCCCAGCGTCTCCACTACCTCCTGAGGTGGAGCAGGGGACACTGCTTTCTCATTCAATCCTCAGGCCAACATGTGCCCTTTGCTCTACCTACTCAGTTGTTTTTCAGATTCTTGTGCCTTTAAATGGTGACTTAACTAGAGCAGTGCTCAAGTACTAACTAGTATTAGTAGAGTATAGGAGGCTAACATGTGCCTTATGAAGAAAATATGAGTTCAATAGCTTCCTTCAAGTATAAATTACACTGCTATTTGTAGTAAAGTCAACTGCAAAAATCAAACCTATATACAAATATAGTATCTTTAAAAAGAAATGCAGAATGCTGAAAATGTAGCTTAAGGGTATAAGCATTTGCCAAGTATGTGGAAGGTCCTGGGTTTGACTCCAGCACCACACACACAAAAACATCTGTAAGTCAAGGTTCAGGTATTGATCATCTGGCAAAAATGTCACTACGACCACAGGCTCCTAAGAAGGCAACTCTATCTAGTACTTCTCCTTAGTTGTCTACTATTCACTAATTCAGTGCTTGTGGTAACTTCACATAAAAATACTCTAACAAAATTCAACTATACTTTGATAAAGCAAATAACTCAGGGGGAGGGGCGGGGAGGAAAGGACCCATGAATAGAAAATAGAACCAGAAAGTCTTAAGTATATAAGGTCAGATTTAAATCTTTATTGTGAAGACTCTCTCTTTTTATGAAGATTCTACGAAGCTAGTCTCATGGGTGTTAGGCTAAGCTTTGTAAAGGCAGGTGCTCCTGATGACAACACAGCCTCTTATTCATTTAGTGATAGTTTTCTTCATGAACATTAGTAAATGATTTCAATGGCACAGAGACCAGTAAAGAAAAATAACACTAGTCAATAACTGGTTCTGGGACACTGAATGTCAATCTGACCAAAAGTGAAACTGAAACCTGACCTCACAATAGAGAAAATAATTTCAGGAACAGAAGAAAAACTGTTCCTTTTAACCAGTGTGCTTTATGACCTTGATTTAGGGAAACAGTCATTAACAAAACTTTAAAAAAGAAATCCATAAAGGAAGAGCTGGCCAATAAAATGAAAAGCTTGTGACCAGCAAAAAATATTAGAACGTACAAAGACAGGTCAGAAATCGGGTGTGCGTGGGGGGGGACAACACAAAAAACTCTAAACAATTTAAAAGATAAATTACCCACCCAATAAAAAATGAACAAAAACTATGAACCAGTATTTAACAGAAAAACCTCAAAAGGTTAATATACATTATAAATGTTCATGTTCGAAATATTCAGAGACACATTAAAATTTCAATGAAAATACCACTTTATATAAAAGAGGCAAAACTTAAAAACTCTGGTAACATCAAACGTTGAAGAATAGGGCCGGGAAGATGGCTCAGTAGGATAAGCGCTTCCCTGGCAAGCGCAAGGGCCTGAGTTCAATCCCCAGTCCCACAAAAAAAAACAAAAAAAAGTTGAATATATGGAAGAATAGTAGCTGTTTAAAAAAAAAAAAAAAAAAGCTTATTTATTTTTGCTTTTTGAAACAAGGCATGTAGTTCAGGCTGGCCCTGAACTATATAACGCAGGTTGGCTTGAACTCATGGCAATCCTCCTGCCTCAGCCTCCTGAGTGCTGGGATTACAAGAGTGTACTATCACATCTAGCAAACAAGAGTAACTTACACTGCTGTTGCTGGTGGAAGTATTTATTGTACAAACACAACTTAGTCACTGTTAAGGGGGTGATTACAGAGTAAACTCACAGGAATTCATACGTGTATGCCTGTACTCAGGTACAAGAAAATCGGTAATAGCAATTCATGAAATTACAAAACTCCTAGAGAAAAATGTCCCTCACATCTAAGAATATGCAACTGGATATATCACAGACATACTCATGAATGAAATATTACACAACAATGGAAGTCAGCAATGCCAACTCCTTCAACCTGCTTCCTCATCCACATGAATGACTCAGAAAATAATTAATGGATAAAATAATCACAAGAAAACAGTAAATTTCAGTTATACAAACTTCAAAAACACATAAAATTAATCATCTTATCACTTATACACCTCTGTGATAAAAACAAAAAGCCAGAGATAAATACAAAATTTAAAGTAGTGGCATCATCAAAGTATCCTTGAGGACAGAAGCAGAGAATCAGGAACAGGCACAATGGGGCAAGAACAAAACTCAAAATGCCTTCTCCAAATGTGCTGCTCCTCCATGAAGGAGTTTTATTTTCAGCTCAGAAGTTATATTTCCATCTCATAAACTGTATTTCCCTCTTCCTCTCAATATTCCATCAGTAAGACCTAACACCACCACATCTAAAACATCCCACCTCTGCCCGGTTCTTTCCACCTCTATGCCTTTGCACTGGTTCAGGCCGTCATCAACCTGCCACTAGGACTGCTGCACGATAAGCCTCCTCCGTGGTCTCTCCTGACTCATAATTCTGCACAAAGCAGCAAACTGATCTTTTCACAATTCAAGTCAAACCACGTCCTTTAAACTTTTTAATGGCATTCTTCCCTATTCAGAATCAAGCCTAATGTTGTGCGGTCTTCAAGGTCTTATTAATCTGAGGTCTGCTGACCTCTCTGACTTCCTTCCAGTCTTCCGCTAGCCCAGTAGGCTTGTAACTCCCTGGTTTCGCACATTTTCAGTTTCCCATATTAACTCCCCCTTTCCTGGTCTTGGCAGAGTCGTTCATCTCAGCATGCGAATCTCAAATGTAAACACATTATCTTCCCAGAGGGGCTGCGTCTGACCACTCATCAAAAATAGCACCACTGCCACCGCTGATTACTCCTCACTCATCTTACTTTTTACAGCATTTATCAAGTTGGTTTAATGTAGAAGTTCCACCAGAACCTGTTCCAAAGAAACAAGATTTGTCAATCCAGTTAAATGTGACACTGGGCAGTGCCTGGCATGTCACCATAAGTATTTGTTGAATGAATGGAAAAGCAAATTTTATTTTGAACAGACAGGAACTAGTATCTTCTGGCAGTGAAATGAAAGTGAAGTACACCATGAAGTATGGCAGAACAATTCTGAAAATTTCTAGAAAAACATTATTCTAAGAACAATTTTAGGCAGCAATTTCTTTAACAGTATTTATGTTTCACACTCCTAAGGATGATTAGTGAATTACTAAAGTTTCACCCAACCACAAGATTGAGGGTTAGAAATGTGTCTCCTGCTTCAATTTACCTCCTGAGGAAGAATACTGCACTGAAGAGCAAGGGCTCTAGTTAATTCTGACTGATGTGTAGACTGCACAAGTTAGCCCTCTCTGCCTGCTTTATTTGTAAAATGAAGCTATTAACAGTTGTTTCAGTTACTTTGAAAACTAAGTTTTTAAAACTAAACCATCTAGCACAATACCTGACATGCAGTAAATAGTCGATAAATTGTTGCTATTATCACAAATGGTGTGACTAGGAAAGCCTAGACAAGGGAGCTGAAGAATCAAATATATCTTGCTCTAGTGCAGACAGACCCATAGGCAACACCAGAAATGTATGTCAGCACATATTCCATTCTCATTCAACACAAATGTACACAAAAGCTAAGTCTAGACAAAGCACTTTGAGGACAAGGAAAGAGGGTCTTTACTAAGGAGTTTGGTCACACATGAAGCTGAGTCTTACAAGACAGCAGCAAAAGGTAAAGAAGAGAAAAAGCACAAGTATAGGCAACAATTAAGCAAAAGAAATGCAAGATTAAAAGAGACGTGGATTGTTGCCAAAGTGGGCTGGAAGCTGATGGTGGCCGGATTGTCTACCGCCACACCACCCTGAATGCACCTGATCTGGTCTGATAATGGCCGGGTAGGCCAGCTGGGAAAGGGCCACAGTCCTGCGAGAAGCTCCTACTGCTATTCATTGCACACCAGGGAAATCGGAGAAAGAAAATAAATATGCTAATTTGATACCAATCTTTCTAAACAAGACAAAGTACTTTTATGACTTTAAATTACTGGATAGGCCTATGACCTGTTAACTTAAAACTGAAAATGTGTGAATCTCAATTCTTAAAGCCACATGAGTAATCTGTTTATAGTGACTGACCTGCATCCTATTCTTCAAACCATGCTTCATTTCCACAATGGCTAGTGTCATTCTAGTTATCATCATGACAGCAGCAGGTAAAACCCTGAGAGCTTATTTATGCCATGCGCTGTTGTTTACATGAATTATCTCATAATCACAATTATCTCATACACTTATAAAAGGTATTAACCTCTTTTACAGACCAAAAAACTGATGCAAGTAAGGTTTCAGGAACAAGGCGAGTGAATGATAGAACCAGGATTCAAATCTAGGCTGCTTTCAAAGCTGTAAAAGTAAACCAACCTGCTGAACTATAATACTGCCAAGTTCACTATGATTTGCTCAAAAATGTGTGAGCCTCCTATAATTTAAACCACACTAGCTCAGCGCTTCTTAAAATTTATTGTACAGAAAAGTAATTTGGGTAGCTTGCTAGGACAGATCCTTAGACTCCACCAGATTTTGGTTCAGTAAGTCTACAGTGGAATTGAAGGATCTGCATTTTTAATCATAAGTACAATCAATTCTGCTTCACTTGGCCTATGAGCTGTGGGCTGACAGACCTTATGCTGGATGTCCTAGAGCTTCAAGGATGTTGGAGCCTTCTGACCTCTAGACATTTTCAGATTTAAAGGCGGTAATACAAGGTAGACAGAAAACACATACAAGAAAGACTTCACAGAGGGATCATATGATCTGAAATAAGGATGAACAGGATTTTACTAAGAAACTGCTGCCCACCCACTCACCCTCAATGGGCTAGGTAAGCCTGTACCACTGAGCTATCCCCCCAGGCCTCGGGAACATTTTGCAACACACAAGAGAAGACAGGAGGATCATAGACCGTAGTGAAAAAGGATCAGCTTTGGGGAATGGAATATCAGAAAAACTGAGAAAGCCTGGAGAGCCAGAATGTGCATTTAAATAAACATACAGGTTTTATGGGACAGGGCTAGAGGTTTTTGAGAAAAATGAAGTAACAGGCATATTCTCTGGACGAGGACTCTCAAGCTACGCAAGACCTAACAAAACTAGAATATAAACAATAGGAATGGTTGTACTATTACTGTCCTGATCTGGAACTCAAGGGTCAATAATTTTTTCACTCATGAAACAAAAATTGACGACTATCCTTTTCATATTACCTTTCAGTTCTTATATAGCTGAGTAGACTCAAAAGATATAAAGAACTCACTTATTTAGAACACAGTCCAAGTGTCTACAGCCATACCACCTTGAACACGCCTGATCTTGTCAGAACACAGTTCAGGATTAAGGGTAATCAGCTACAGTTTAAACACTAAGGAAAAACAAAAAGTGTGTGTGTGTGTGTGTGTGTGTGTGTCTATGTATGTGTGTTTACCCAAGAAACACTACTCAGAGCAACATCATTTCACTTTAAACCGAATTCTAACAAATATGTAAATACCTGATTTCCAAATCACAGCAGTATGGAAACAAATATTATAATGGGAAGAGAGTCTACAATAAGTCCTAAGACCTACAGTGGGGGGAAAATGAAATATTAAAAAAGCACACATAATCACTCAAGTTCTCCACAATTGTTTATTGACAGATATACATGATTCCCAGAATGAAATTAATGAGACTTTCTTAATGTTTCAAACATTTACAATAAAGTAAAATGATCTTTAAACATTCCTTAAAGCTAAATACTTCAAAAACAAGTCACATTTACCAGATGAAAAGAGAGACTCCTTAAAGGATGGCTGACTCAATGCCAGTAGCAGGCTTCACAACCCAGACATAGTGAGCAGATCGTTAAGGGCAAGAAAGACGTATTTTACGACAGGGTTTGAAGATGAAAGCATTTGCTTTTATAAAGTAGCTAATCAAGAATGTGTCCCCATGGAAGAAGTTTTAAATTGGCTGATTCCTTCCTGATGACTGTGCCTTTGAATCTCACATCCCAAACAGTAGGAATTCATCCTCAACAAAACTCAGTACCATTACACTAGTCACACACATCCTACAAACTGACTTACAGACATTAGGCAACATCATTTGGCACTCAATGTGTAGCCATAAGCTGTGTGACAACTTCTTAAAGCACATAGCGGGCTGGGGAGATGGCTCAATGGAATAAGTGCGTCCCTGGCAAGCGCAAGGGCCCAAGTTCAATCCCTGGTTCCACCAAAAATAAATAAAGCACACAGCAACACACTAAGGGCTCTTTGTTCAACACATGAATTGTTACTATGAATTAACACTAAAAATCTCATCTATTTTAAAAACAGATGAAAAACATCACCGTCCTACTGGGAATTAAGAATGTAACTGCTTTGGTTATGCTTCTTATAGTTAATACTAAGGCCATGAACTCTATACCTTTATATCTAGAGGGAAAATGTGCTATCTTGGGAGGCTGAAGCAGGAGGTTTGTGAGTTCCATGGCAGTCTGGGCAACTTGGGAAAAAAATAAAAAGTAAAAAGGCTCAGGGGTGTAGCTTAGTGGTTGCGCATTTGTCCGGCATGCTTAAGGCCCTAGGGTTGATCCCTAATACCACAAAAAGGACAAGGTATGTCATATAATGATTATTGCAGCAAGAGTTTAAGCTGTATATAAATAGCAGGAAAAAAAAATCAATGTATTTTATAACACTGGAAGAGTAAAATACCCTCAACTGTGACAGTAAGGCAAAGCAGCTAAATGAAAGTAGGCCTCTCATATTTCTCAGACACAGCAAAGGACAGAAAAGACAGGATACAGAAAATTGTGTCAATCAAATGATAGTGCAACATTAATGTATCAATGATTAAGATTATGGTGCAGTCAGAAAACAGGAGTCAAATAAGCTACACATTCCAATCATTAGCCAACTGGGGCAGGCAGGTGCACGTGCTGCCTTTTCCCTGCCCCAAACTCCCCTCTTCTCCGAATCATCTCTGTTCTATGGAAGTTTACAATACAGGGACACTGACTAGTCAAATGTCTCAGAAACCGCAGTTTTCAAACTTCAGGGTGTGACCCCATAAGTCAATATGGTGCATTTTGTCAGTGTTTTTCCAATGAACACGAATGGCACATAATAGAAACCGTCAGAATACATCGCATTTAACACAGATAAACACTGTGGGAATGTACCATATCATTCATTCATATCGGGTATGTACTAGGTCACAATGCCGGATGTACTTCTTATTGTGAGGTATGACATTTAAAAAAAAAAAAAGAGGGGGGCTAAGTTGGGCAGATACAATAGAAATCTAGGTCTAGTAACTCAGGACCCCCAAATTGCGCGTTTTCCCTCAATCTTCAGCAGTTGTGTAGACTCTGTTTAGGATAGACCAGAGGATGCAATGCAAGGGTTCCCTGGCAGTGTGAAAACAACAGGCCCAAGCCCCAGCTTGGCCGCCACCGGGCGGGCCCTGAAGGCGCTGCTAGGTTCCCCAGTCATAGCTCAGCAGCCAATGCTCACCAACTCTGTATAACTTAGGAACCTCCGTGGCAAGGCTCCTCCTTCCTCCACTAATTGTAAACGACCAACTCCTGCAACCAACTTTCCTCAACTACAACTTCTGGAACCATATGGCCCCCAAATCTCACAGCCAAGGATCTGTACTCCCCACTGTCCAGAGAGTCACATCCAGAAACCCCAAGATGCCAAAGACAGGGTGCCCTCCTGCCTGCGCCCATCTTCTCCCCCCAGCCCCATTCTCTGCGCATCCCAACTAGGGGCAAAGACATTCTCCCAAAACCTCTTATCAACCACCACATCCGAGTGTAAAAAGGGCAGGCTGAGTACCCCAGGAGTCCAGTAATGGCCACTCTTCCCCATCCCTGGGGACATTTATGTTTAATTCAGCGGTTCCGAGGCAAGTTTCCCATTTCCCCTGCACTCCCAAGGGCTTCTCGGTCTGCACGGGTCGGAGGGCACCTCCCACCCCCACGGCCCGGGGACCGTGAGAAGCAGGGGTGCTTCCAGGACGGCCCTCCCCCCGGGGCCAGCCTCGCCTCCTCGCAGAGCCTCCCGCTCCGCCCCAGCCCGCCAGGCCCCTGCCCGCCCCGGCCCAGGGCAGGCCTCCCGTCCCGCCCGCCCGGAGGCCTCCCCGGGGTCCTCCCGCTGGCCCCGATCCAGGGCCTCCGCGCCCACCTCCTGGGGGAGCGCCGCGGGCCCGGACCAGGGAGCCGGCGGGCGGGCTCCACTCACCCCTCAGCCCGGGAGGCGGGGGCTGCCGCGGCGGCTCCTCCGGCTGCGCCTCTCCTCCCCCCTCCCGGCCGCCGCCACTCAGCCTCCGGCCTGCTCCCGCCCGGCCCCGGCCCGGCTGCGCTTCACCTCGGCCCCCGCTCCGGCCGCCGGAGCCCAGTGTCCTGCATTGACCCGGAAGCAGCTTCCCCGGCCCAACAACAACACGTGACCCCGCCGCACGTGTCACGTCCGCTGCGCGAAGGGGCGGGGCCTCCGGAAGAGCATCTCCTCCCCGACCAAACTGGGGTTGCCATGGCGACGAGTCGGCGGGTAAACCGTGGTTTCACCAAAAACAGTTTCCCTCCGTCTTTCTCTTGCACTCGGCAGAAGAGGAATACGGATTGTCGTTTCCCAATAAGTGGAGTCCCCTTAAAGGAAGGAACATCGGACTGACCCTCTCCAGACATACTTGGAATCTTGGGTTGGCTCTCATTCCTTTGCTGTGCGACCCTCATCTAGTCACTTCCTGTCTCTGCCTAAATAAGGAACACATACTAGGTCCGACCTGGGTAGCATCTATAAGATCCCATCCTGCGTACGAATAGGCATGTGGTGGCCTTCTTTCCAAGGCCTGTGGGCTCTGACTCTCCACAAGTAACAGCAGCTTTCGTTTATTGAGCACCTTCTGCATACAGCCATTGCGCAAAGGAGATTTTTAATTTTTTCAGCCCTCCAAAAGTTGTGTTTTTTTGTTTTTGTTTTTGTTTGGTTTTGTTTAGCCAGGCATAGCAGAGTTTGTGAAACTCAGCACATGGGAGGCTGAGGCAGGAAGAACACGTGAAAATGCAAGCCAGTCTGAACCACATATTGATTTCAAGGCCAGCCAAGTTGGTATTTTCTGGAATTGAAAACTGAGGTTCACAAGTGTGGCCCTCTATATCCAACCTCTGCTTTCAAGACCCTGCAGAGTAACCTTGTTGCCTAGGGCATCATGGCTGTGGAGAGATGGAACGTTGTGGAACAAGAGCCAAAGCAACTTGGGTTACCTTTGTTCCTTGTTAATAATCATTTACTATCAATTCCCTATGTGACCAAGAATTTTTATGACTATTAGATAAACTCTTGGAACATATACTCAGTTTCAAAGACGTCTGGCCTTCACTTACCCTGATGTCAAGACTGTAATAACACCTCTATCCTATAGCAGATTTCTCTACCTTGTTAAAGATAACCTCTAAAGCCTATAAAAGAGTCCTCTCTGCTTCCTGTAGTCTACCTACAAAGCTCCACCTCTTTGATGTTCCCACCTACTTTCTTTTGGGACTTTTCTTCCATGGAAAACCATGACCCTTAGGGGACTCTCTTGATCCATGTTCCCGGTGTCACTCATATTTGGCTCAGAGTAAGCTATTATTTCCTTCAAGCAAGGGTGTTATTTTTATGTCTACAGAAGTTAAGTGGTCTGCCCACAACCACTCAGTAAAGTGGCCAGGCTGAGGTCTGAATCCAGGTGAGGCTGGCATCAAAGAACAGGCACTTCATATTATGCTGCGTTATTGCTGTAGCTCCATATGTGCTGTATCTGACGGGCTCTTGTTGCTTATGTTCTTCTTTAAACCTTTCTTCTGCAGGGTCTTTCATGGCTGATCTTGAGGAGAAGGCAGCCTTGCATGGATGTGTTTCTTAAGTACTAGATGCTGCAAAGGTCTCTGTGCAGAGGGCATATGCCTTTGCATGCTGCGTGTCAGGGAGGAGGTGAGGACTATGATGTGTGTGCGTTTCGTACCAGTTCCTAAAGAAGGAAAGATAAAATTCTGTAGGAAAGAGCCAGCGACCAATTTACCATCATTAGTTCCTACGGACCTGCTTTTGTCACTTTAGTAATTTTGTTTTACTCAATAGGTGAGAATTAGAGAAGTGTGGCTTATAATTCTCAGGTGAGGACTTCCTCCTCCTCCCAAAGAAAATAAAGTGCTTTTCTGACACTTTTAAAAATTCATGGGAACACTGCGGTCAGTGATACGACCACAAGCAAAAGCAGCCTCGATAATAAAAATCTTCAGAAGAGCAAAGTGAAAGGTACAGAGAAGAAAAAGAACTATAGAGGTGCTGTGTGACAATCTGTTGACAGACTTAATTGTGATCTCAGGTGGGGGTTTGAGTATATGGGGCAGCAGTGTTCTCAAATAGAGCTCATCCACAATAGCTGAGGAAGATACCCCATGAACAACAGGGAAAGGAAGAGCTATAAATCATAACTGTTAACACCACACTGTGTAACCTATATATAAATGCATTCATGGATAGTGGATGTGACTGGGTGTGATCGGTTGTATATTTGTATCTTTGAAATATATGTAAGATGCTTTCCTTTTGTTCTCTCCTGTAAGAGAGCAAACTCCTGAAGACAACATAGATATTTTACCCATTTCATGTCAATCTCTTCAAGACAAACCACAATTTTCTTTCTAGAACTCATGTCTGATAGTGTTACTCCCTGGAGTTTGCCCTTCTGAAATTCCTCATGGCTCTCGGGATAAAGTCCACTGCTAATAATGGGATTCTCTGAGTTCCTTGTAATCAAGATCCTGCTGACTTTTCCAGCTTCATCTCTTGCCTCTTTCCTTCTGTTCTTTATCTTGTCTGTTGATCTGGTAGCCACTAGCCACATGTGGCTATTTAAATTTAAATGAATTGAGCCAGGCAGTCATGGTGGCATACACCTGTGTAATCCCAGCACTTGGGAGGCTGAGACAGGCAGATCACCTTGAGTTCAAGATCAGCCTGGACTGTATAGTGAATTCAAAACCAGCCTGAACTACAGAGCAAGACCTATCTCAAAAGAAAAAAAAATAATAAGTGAATTGAAATTAAGTCAAGCTAAGTGTCATTTTCTTAGTCAAGTGACCCTAGTCATGCATGTCAGTCACCATATGTGAGGCTAATGGCTTTTGTATTGGACAGTGGATATATAATATTCTCATCAACACAGAAGTTATATTGGGACAGTTCCGATTCATAATCTCAAATCTTCACATTGATATATATTCTATTGGGATTCCTTCTATTGAGCAATTTGAAGTATGCTTCTTCTATGTCCTTGATATGGAAAATTATACATGATTGATTGCCTATTTCCTTCTTGTCTTTCTGTCAAATGTGATGGCAAGAGCTAGGTCTCTGGTATTGAACATTAACTCCCCATTATTTTTAAAGGTCTGTTGTTAAAAGAAGTAGCAAAGTCATATCAATGATCAGTTATTTTTTGGTACCAGGGATTGAGCTCAGGACCTTGCGCTTGCTAGGCAGGTGCTTATGCCACTGAGCTCTCTCGTTGGCCTATGTGTGTGGTTATTTTATGAGAAATTGTGATAGTCCATTATTTGATGTACAAACAGCCATTTTACATAATTCAACCTCACAACAAGGAAGAACTTTGAATCAGAGCTGCTTTAGTTGCTTATAGGGAATTCTCTGTTATTGGAATAATTTAACCAACCAATTGCACAATGTTACAGCAATGTATACATTTCTGAATCAGTTGGATTAGCTATCCATTTTATTCTAAAATTCTAAGTTGAACTAATTTTTAATTCAGGATTCACTATGCCCTCCCATCAATCATAGCCACTTGGGGAGACTTTCCTGTGCCAGATGCTGCTTGAAATATTTTACATTGATTATGCCCTTTAATTCCCACAAAGATCTCCGTAAAGTACATTTGGGGTTATCTGATTTCCCAAGTGAGCTGGTTTAAGTAATATACCCATTAACGTATAGTTAGTAAGTGACAGAGGCCAGAGTCAGATTTAGGTCAGTCTGACATGATAATCTGAGTTCATAATAACCCTGTAGTGATGCTATACAGTTCTATTATGACGTTTGAGCTAGATATTTGCATGTCCCTTTAACTCAACAGATGCTTACCTTATGTCTCTGTGCCTTATATGTAGCCAGGTGTCTTGAGGGAAATGGAATTCTACATGTGAAAGAATAAAAATTGGTTTGGAAATTTAGAGCCTTCAGTACCTGATCTAGATTGCTCTATTAACTAGTGTTGTCTCGAGCGCTTTGACCTTAGGTCATTATGTACTAAGTAACCTAGATTCAATAAACTGCCACAATGGACCACCCAAAGTGCTGTGTGATATATTGTGTATATTAATATTGTGTATACCACAGATAAAGGTATTTTCAAGAGAGTGCATCAGATTCACAAAGTAGTCACAGCTCGTAATTGGAGGATACATGACCCCTATAAAATTTGCAGTTCTCACATTCTGTATTTTATTGTAGTCAACATTATTGATGTAGTTTCAGGAAGTAGCTTTTCATGCCAATCTTAGTGACCAATCAAAGATCCAAAGTTTAAACTGGTGAATTATGCCTGGAACTATTTAGGAAGTATCAGTGTTTCCTTACTTGGCAGAATATGGCCTTTAAAAAATAGTTCTTATTTTGCTTTTCTGTCGTTTCTGTGGATGGATTGGCCACAAGAAGCACCATTGCCAAGGTCTTACATTTATTGAGTCATTTGCAATAAATTTCTAGGAGCCTGAGTAAGGCCTGTTAATTTTTGTTATGCAGAATATACATACAGAAATGTGCATATAATGTAAATAAATGTACATTACCCCGCAAATTATCACACATTCATGTAACCTGTTCACATTACAGAATATTTCCAATATTCCAAAGCCTCCCTCCAGTGTGTACAAACAAAATTCTCCATGAAGTGAACTATTCTAATTTTGTAGTTTATTTTCCTCTATTTTTAAGCTCTATATAAATGGAATCAAATGAGATGATTTCACTTAACATTGTAGAGTCATCTTTGTTACACGTATCTATAATTTACTTTGTTGCTAAATATTTCATATTGTAATCATATCATATAATCTAAATAAATAAATGGATATTGATTTATCCATCCCACTAGTGATACATACTGGAGTTGTTTTCAGTTTTTGGCTACTATGCACACTGCTAAGAATATTTTTGTGCTTGAAATATGGTGCACATAAGTACTAACTTCTGTTGAAAATATAGCCAAATGGATTACAGCTTTAGCTCATCATTGTCCAACAAAAATATAGTATGAGTAAAGTCATGTGTAATTTAGACCTCTCTAATGGCCATGTTACAGGAGTCTTAAAAAGGGTGATTATTAATGAACTTACATCTTATTAGCCTAGTGTATCCAAAAATATTATCATTTTTAACATGTCCATCAATGTGAAAGTGATATGTAGATATTTTATATTCGTTTTGTATACTAAACCTTCAAATTCAGTATGTACTTCATATAACAATTTGGCCTAGCCACACTTCAAGTACTCAAAAGTCCAAAGTGACTATTACCCACCATATTGGGCAGTGCAGCTATAAATAATAAACAAAACATTTTTTTTACAATCACGGTGCCACGTTGCCATTCCTGAAAGTGGCGTAGAAGTTACAGTTGTTTGACATCTTCCTCAACACTTGCCACTGTCAATCTTTTTAATTTTAGCTGCTCTGATGGTGGTTACATTTTCATATTTTGTTTTCATTTCCTTTTCCTTCATGATAAGAACTTTAAATATCTTTTCATGTGCATTAGCCAATTGATATTCTTTTTCGTGACAGCTCTGGGCCTTTTTCTATTGAACTGATACGTCTTTTTATCTGCCCCATCAGATTAATTGAAAACATCTGTTTTCCTATTCTCAGCAAATAATTGCATAATATTTATTCTTTAAGTGATAGATTTCTCCAATAATGGCACATTAACAGAGTTTTCTATATGGGACAGTTTTTAATTACAGATATGATGTATATCATAATTAAAGTGCTATTTAAATTTTTGCAATTCTTCCTGCTTAGCAAGAATGTTTATGCTAAAGCCACGAATTAAAACTCCGCACAGGAAACGTGCTTGAGCAATGCCGTAGACCAGTGATGGAGAACCTTTTGAAGACTGAGTGCTGACCTCCAACATCAAACCCATTGATTTATCCCCACATGCCAACACTATAATTAAACCGAATACTGAGGTTCTAGTTTCAAGAAAACAATTGATACATAACATCTTTTTCATCATGAAGAGAAACACAATACCATGTGTGCCATAGGTTTGCCATCACTGTCCTAGACTGTGATAAAACATTACGCCCGCTTCTCTCCTGCCCACACTCCTGCTCTTTCTCCTCCTCCTTTGCCCATTCCCCTTCACCGACTGGTGGGACACAAATGTGTTCCAAAATGGCTTGCTCCTCTCCTCCTGTTGGGTTTGCAACGTAGCTGACCTTTTCTCTCAGAGTCTATAAGAAATGTGCTGCTCCTGTTATTTCAGGGGTTTTGTATGTGGCTTCTAGGGTGTCGGTCCTGGCCACCACACCTGAGCCAAATTTCTTTCCTCCTTGGGACTTTCCTAGAGAGTGGTTATCTTGAGAGGAAGAAACTAGATACAGAAAGAACCAAAGAGGTGTTTGTCAATCTAAACAAATTTTCTACATGGAAGACACCTGATCATAGATCAGACACTTGGGAATTAGGCCATCAGCTAAGATAAAGTGTTCCATGAAAGGCATTATCATTTGGACGTAGAGTATCTCCTGAAGGCTTGGTCCGTAAGGCAGTAGTGTTCACAGGTGAGGTTTTTGGATGAAAGAGCTGTGATCTCATGAGTGAATTAAACCATTGGTAGATTCATAATGTGATGGAAGGCATAGAAACAATTTAAGAGTTGGGGCTAGTTGGAGAAAATAGATCACTCAGGACGTGGCCTGGAAGGGTATATCTTGTCCCCTGCCCCTTCCTCTCCTGATTTCTATGTCTCCCTCTCACCCCACCTCCCTCCATCCCTCCTCCATACCACTGTCTTGTTTCCTGGGTTCCACTGGGAACAGCTTGCTGCCACCATCCCCTCCCACCACTGTGTCACCTTGACATAGGCCTAAAGGCATTGGAATCAGCCAATAACAGACTGGAACCTCCAAAACTGTGAGCAAAAATACACCTTTCTTCCTTTAAGTTTTTTGTCTCAAGTATTTTATCATAGTGACAAAAAGCTAACACATCCATTACCAAGTCTCCTGGAGCCCCTAGGCTAGAGTTCATATGTTTCCTCCAGAGACTTCAAGACCAAATTATAAGAAAATATATCTCTTAATTTCCAAAGGTGTGGAAATTTTAAGGAATTTTAAAAATGAGTTTTTGATGCTTTCTCCATAATGCAAGGGATCAGACTCAGGGATTCCAGCATAGTAGGCATGCACACCACCACTGAGCTACTCTAATCTCTCCACTCCCAGACTCTAATCTCTAGTTTAATTAAACTATGATCAGAGAATGTATTTCATAGGATTTCAATCCTTTGGAAAGTATAGAGCTTTGTTTTATAACTCAGCATATGGTAAATTAGGAATAAATTTTATTAAATGCTTAAAAAGAATTTGTATTCCTTAGTTGTTGAATGCAGTGATCTACATAAGCAATTTGATCCAGTATATTTATTGTGAGGTACCATTGACTATATCCTTATTGATTGTTTTACAAAATCATTCGGTAATAATCATTCTTTTGGGTCTTTATTTTGTTTTGTTTTGATTTTGGAGACAGAGTCTCACACACTATGGAGCCTAGCCTGGCCTCAAATTCATAGTGATCCTCCTGCCTCAGCCTCCTGAGTTCTGGGATTATAGACACGTTCTACGACACCTGGCTCGGAGTAATTGTTAAAAGCAGATTGATTCTTTATATTTGTAACTGAGAAAAGTATGTCAAAATTTCTTTCTGTAACCATGAATCTGTTTTTCCTTATAGTTCTATTAATTTTGCATTTGGAGCTGTAAAATACATAAAAATGGTATATCAAATCAATTAAAACTATATTCTTTTCCTGGTTAATTTGACTTTCATCATGAAAAATATGCTTATCTCTAACACTTTAATAGTTCTTTTATAGGGTCTCACTTCACAGTTCAGATTTGTAGTGGTCCTCCTGACTCAGCCTCCTCGGCACTGGGATTTCAGTTGTGTGTCACCACTCATAAGGTTCACAGCATTCACTACAAGGGATAGAACCGAGGTCCTTCCACTTGCCAGGCAGTCGCTTAGACCATGGACTTATCTCCTCAACCCGATCTTAATAGTATTAAAGACTATTTTGTTTGATACTAATCAACTTTCTTTTGGTCTCTTTATATCCTTTTGTATCTATCACTTTATATTTTAGATGTATCTCATAATAAGCATAGAGTATTGTTTTTCAAATTAGCCTAATAAAATCTCTTTTATTTATTTTTTTATTTTAAAGTCAATGGAAAATGGAAATATACTTTTTAAAGTTTCTAATACTAGGAGAAAATATCATA
>NDGM011063803.1:0-11237 GCA_002564305.1 Octomys mimax
TGTCAGTGTCAGCCAGGTGGATGAGTCACGGCCATTGCTTGACCAATCTGCTCTCTGTGAAAGTCTGAGAGAATGTTTTCTCTCCATGTAACTCACCATAGGCACACTCTCCATTGTCAGAAACAAGACAAGGATGTCCACTGTCTCCCCTCCTATCCAATATAGTTCTGGGAACATTAGCCAGTGAAGTTAGGTAAGAGAGAAAATAAAAGGAACAAGTATTGGAAAAGAAGAAATGAAATTGTCATTTTTGAAACTGGCTTGATACTCTACATAAAGGACCCCAAAATCTACTCAAAGATGCTTGTAGATTAAATCATCAAATTCAACAATGTAGCAGGATACAGAGACAACACCCAAAAATCAGTAACATTTTTGTACAGAAACAATAAACACACTGGGAGAGAATTTTGTGAAACCACATCTTTCAAAATAACACCCCAAAACATGAAATACTTAGTAATCAATCTCACAAAGGAAGTAAAAGATTTATACAGCAAAAATTATGGTACTCTGAGAAAAGACTGAAGAGGATTTGAGAAAATGGAAAGACAGTTCATGCTCCTGGATGAGGAGAACTAACACTGTGAAAATGGCCATACTCTCAAAATTGGTATACAGATTCAATGCAATCCTGATTAAAATACCATTAGTAAACCTCAAAGAGCTACACAAAACTTTCCTAAAATTCATGTGGAATCAGAAGAGATGCAGAATATCAAAAGCAATCATGAGAAACAAAGGAAAGGCAGGAAGTACCATAATCCCTGACCTGAAGTGATAGTATAAATATACTGTGATAAAATCAGCATGGTGCTGGCATAGAGACAGACCTGAGGATCACTGGAACAGATTAGAAGATGCAGACACAACTGTGAGCACACTCAGCCACCTTATCATTGATAAAGGGGCCAAACATGTTCACTTGAAGAAAGATAGCCTCTTTTAATAAATGGTGCTGGAAAAACTGGCTTTCCACATGCCAAAGGCTAAAACTAGACCCATGCCTATCACCATGCACAAAACTACACTCAAATTGGATCAAAGAATTAAATATTAAAACAGAAACACTAAATCTTCTGGAGAAAATTGTAGGTAGAAATCTTAAGGATATAGGGGTGGGTAGAGAGCTCATGAACAAAAAAGACTGCATGGAAAATACTTCAAAGAATCAACAACTGGGATCTCATGTTTTTGAAAAGTTTCTGCACTTAAAAGCAAATCTCCAACAGAATAAAAAGAAAACCCACAAACCAGGAAAAAGGTATAGCTGGCTGTCCCTCTGACAAAGGCCTTCTATCTGGAACATATAAAGAATTACTAAAAATCAGGCCCTTCAAATTCAAAGATGGCCATCTGAGATGAATATGCACTTTTCAGATGAAGAAATACAAATATCAAGTAAATATATGAAACAATATTCAACATCAATGGTCATTTGATAAATGTAAATTAAAAGAACACTGGGATTCCATCTCACCCCAGAAAGAATGGCTAACATCAAAAGGTCAGCCAATAACAAATACTGGAGAGGCTGTCAAAGGAAAAGGAATCCTTCTCCAGTATTGGTGGGTGTGTAGTCTGTTATAACCACTATGGAAATCAGTATAGAGATTCCTTAAAAGCTAGCATTGGAAATACCATTGAAGCCAGCTATTCACCTCCTGGGTATTTTTTTTTTCAGAAGACCTGAAAACATCATACCGCAGTGATATATGTGCACCTGTGTTTATAGCAGCGTAATTTGTCATAGCTGCATCTTGGAAACAGCCCATATGCCCATCTACTGAGGAGGGGATGGGGAAGATATGTTATTTTAACACAACAGTGTTATTCAGCTATAAAACAAGATAAATTTGAATATTTTTTCTGTAAATGGATGTGACTAGAAACCATACTCTTAAATAAACAAATCAGACCTACATGTACACATGTCATATTGTGTCCTTAGTTTGAGAACCTGAAAGAGAAAATGGAAATTGAAAGATGCAATACATACTAGAAAGTGGGAATGAGCTTATCCAAAAGGAAAGCGTTGCTGAGTTGAGGAGGAGGACAGGAGAGGGAGTGCGGGAAAGATATATCTATGTAGGTAAGCAGGATGCTTTGGACAACTTACTGTGCCTTTCTGCTTGTCTACGGAAGGGAGCAATTAATGCTTGCTTTGGCTTTTCTCCTTTTTTCAATTGTTTATACTTTTTGTCTTCTTGGTTTCTTATGCATTTCTCTGTTTTTTTCTTTCTTCTTCCAATTTTGCATGCGTGTATCTGGTAATATGAATAACTGGCTGGAAGACAACACTATGCATTACAACAAATACTGTGAAATTCATATTACTTTGTTCAATGAAATTCTGTATCACTTGTAATTTGTTTTGTTTTAATACTACTCTGTACTCTCTTTAAATATAAAAAAATTAAGAAGAATGAAACACAAAGGCTGACCTCATAAAGTAACCCTGGCAACGGAGCATGGGTTGAATTTAATCAGATTGGGTGGCAAGTTATCGATCAGGCAGCTCTCCAAAACCAGAGCTCAGCTAGAGAGCCTCCTGGCTGGATACAAGCTCTGTGACAAAGAGTTAGGGCTCAGGTCCAAAGCTAGAGAGCAGAATCCACACAGCTCCACTGTCACTCGGAACGTCACTATGAACTGGGAGAGTTGTGAATGAAATTACATCTCTTCAAAATTTATGTGATAAATCTGTAAGGCTAATGTGATGATGTTGGCAGTCAGGGCTTTCAGAGAGATAAGGAAGGTTGAACGTGATGATGAGACATGTGACAGGTGTCTTTATAAGAAGAGACACGAGGAATGCACACTCACAGAGAAAAGCCGTATGTGGACACAAGAAGGTGACTATTTCCAAAAACTCTTTTTAAAGTATTAATATTACAGGATCTCACTACATAGCTTAGACCCATAGTGATCCTCCTATTTTCAGCCTCCCCAGTGCTGGGATTACAAGTGTGTGTGCCAGTATGCCCTGGGGGAAGGGCTGACAAGGCTCGTGGTGCGGGGGATGCAACCACGCTCCCTGTACTTACCTAAACTTGCCTAAGCAAGCACTTTAGGCTGCTGAGCTATCTTTCTGGCCCTCCATCAATTCTTAAATGACACAACTAATGTCAGCAAAACTTGTATATGTTTATGTTAATAAAAAGTAGAGAATAAATCAAGTAATTGAAGTAATTTCAAGACATAGAGACTCATTGAAATAATTAACAGAATCCATTACAAGAAAATGAACCTACCAAATAATTAACTTATAAAAATACAGTGACATTTGAAAAAAATATGCCTTGTTGGTGAATATTAGCTAAGGTCAAGTTTCAGACTTAGAAAGATAATGTGGTTTTCAAGTGAATTAACTAAGTAAGACATTATATGTACAGAAGAGTTCTGGGCTGCACATATGCATTTGAGAGAAATTCAGATGAAATCGTGCTCCACAAGAACAGACAAAGTCTCCAAGGTGGGTGCACTGACGTACCAGTGTGGGAGGCAGAGGACAAGTAGATGTGGGCAATGTATGCGGCAAGTGGTATGATGAGTCCACAAGGTATGATGGAAACATGATGGCTGTTCAAATAAAACACAAAACTACTATAAGATACATTGACATTCATCTTCCTTAAAATATTCTCTCTCTCACTGAACAGTGTCCCACTCTTTTTGCCTCTCTCTGATGCAGTCCTGGAATCCTCTTCCCTGAGCATCTTTAGCTGTGTTGTCACAGCTAACCCCATTGTCCCAAGGCTAATCAAGACATTTACCTCCCATAGTCATTTGACTTTTGGGAGGAGCCAGGAGTCTCGGGGTGCTGGTTTGGGGAGATACGGTGCATGAGGACACACGATCATGTTTCATGAGCCTGCTTGTCCACTGAACAGCTCTCAGCAGCAGTGTTCACCAGATTCTGGATCATTCTCCATAAATGAATGTGGATTTCCTGAACTGGAAAGCCACAAGAATGGTGGAGGAAGCATGTTTGAAGCTAGGGGAATATTTAAAGGGCAATCAGTGATAATGTGTCATTTAATGCAATAATTGTTTTGAGTTTAAACATGCACAGTGCATTTTTATTATTCATTGTTACCTGTGACACATTTGAGACAGTAACTCGTACAACTAAGTTGATCAGAAATCAAACAGTTCATGGTATTTGAGTTCAGGCTCACACGTGGTTCCTGGAAGTCCAGTAGCTGGGAAAGGAAGGAAGCATTATATTACAAGTAAATTTCCAAGAAGGTCTCTGAAAGACAAGCATTATGTGCCTCTTGGTTGATGCTTGGTGGGCTGACCTCCTCCTAAGATGGTGGTTGACACAGGTTCCCTGAGGCTTTCCCAGCCCTAACCAAACAGCTCTGTGCCAGTCACCTCATAAACCATCTCCACACTGCCATACAGGACAGAGCCTGATGCTGATGCTGAATGCTGTTGTACAAATGCTGAAACACTGTGAAACATCACACAGGTGGAACAGCAAGTGTTGGACCCCAGGCGCACTGTCCCTGCCAGAGGAGAAGCTCAAGTGTGTAAAAGGAAGTAACAATGCTAAGTGAGGTTTCCATTGGGAAGAAATGAGTGGACGGGGCTGTGTGGGAGGCAAAGTGGCATTGCATACTCAAGGGCCCAATCTGAAATTCACAGGTTGTACATGTATGACCTAGATAATATATTTCTACAAGTGGATGGCTGTTTCCATCTTTAACAATAAAAAAGTACTAATACAGTCTTGTCTTATAGTTGTATCAGTTTTCTTATGGGCAAAGAGTAACCTGAAACTTACATTTGCTAAGTACAGAGCATCCAGTATATATTATTAGTCTCCACCTCTCCAGAATCCCTAATATCAAATCTCCTGGATGCTTTCCCAAGTAATTTTATCTGTTTCTTTTGATAGTAATAAAATCACAGTATGAACTCTTTTAAGATTAATTTTGCAGCTTTGCACTTGACTTGAAAATGAAACCTTATTTGTTATCAGGTGAGTACCATCCTTGCTGAGATGGACTTTGATTCTTGCCTTGGACACTCTGTTCTTTTGAGAAATTTAAATGAACCGCAAGCAATTATCTTCATGTTTCATATTACTTGTCCTTTTCATTCTGCAGGATTTTCTATTAGTTTATTTCAAAAGTCTGTACAATGCTTTGATCCAATGTTGCAGTGTGAAAGCCTCATTTTTTCAAATTAGTCACAGCAAATCCCATTATGCTCTATTTGTAATCACACTTCCCCTATGCCTCATACATAATGGGAACTAAGTAGTCTTATCATTTTCTAAAGTTCAAAAAATATTTTCATCAGTCAGCTTTCATACCCCTGGACTAATACCCAGCACCAGCAGCTTAGGGTGGTTTGTTCTGGTTCACAGTTTAGGACTATTCAGTCCATGGTTTATTGGCTCCAAGGCTGACCCAATGGAGGAGGGGCACAGTGGAGAAAAATCACTCAACCTCAGGCACCCTGGAAGCAGCAAGAATGAAAGAAAGGGCTTGGGACAAGATCCACATTTTTTAAAAAATTTTTAAAGAGAGTACAAAATAGTATTTAAACAGAAAAAAATTACAAGTGATGCAGCATTTCACTTAAAAAGTAATATTAATTTCACAGTATTTGTTATAATACATAGTGTTGTCTTCCAACCAGCTATTCACATTATCAGATATATGCATGTAAAATTGGAAGAAAGAAAAAAATAAAGAAATATATAAGAAATTAAAAAGACAAAAATGAGAAACAATGGAAAGCAAATTAAAGCTTTAACTTCTTCTTTCCGTAGACCAGCAGAAATGCACAGTACTGTTGTCCAAACCATCCTGCTTATATCCATAGATAACTCTCTTTCCCCCATTTCCTCTCCTGTTCTTCTCCTCAACTCAGTGACTCTTTCCTTTTGAATAAATTCATTCCCTTTTACCAGTGTCTACTGTACTCTTCAAATTCCTTTTTTTTTTTTCCTGTTGGTAAATGGATGCAACTAGACAACATGCTCCTAAGTGAAATAAATCAGACCTGCATGTGCAAACATCATATAGTCTCCTTAATGAGAGAACCTGAAAGAGAAAAAAGATCCACTTTCTGTGTCAGGCCCACTTCGTCTACTCCTGAAAACACAGGGCAATCGCCCCCAATCCAGCCTCCCCTCTAAAAGCACCATGTCTGAAAACCTGAGACCTTGGGGAACATTTCAGACCTCAACCACAACATTTTTATGTGTTATTAATTCTTTTTTTATTTTTTTGGAACCAGGGATCAAACTCAGGCCCTTGCACTTGCCAGGGAAGTGCTTATTCCACTGAGCCATTTCCCTGTCCCCTTATGTGTTATTCTTATTCTTAAAAATAGTAAAATAGATCTCTAGATATAGAAATATTAGGCCTCTGGTCTCCTGGCCAACCAATACAGAAAGTCCATGCTGGACACAACACTGTGAGCCTGACCAAGTATCAAAGCAAGGTAATGTTCCTGAGGCAACGGTCATGAAACAGCTCAGGATGCGTTCAGGGCACAAGGCAGAAGCAGCATCGTCGCTGCCAAGAGTAGGTACAGAAAGATGATCAAACCAGGGGAAACAGAAACTGCTAGGCCGGAACAAGGGTGCATTTTCCAAGCCACGTCGTTCTCCCCTAGTGTGTGCTCAATACATCACATCCTCTATCTCCTGCTTCCTGGCAGCACCTCTGAGGGAAGAATCATTATTATCCTCACTTTGTTCTGCACAAACAGCTCATGTTGTGGGTCCAGGAGATCTGGCCGAGGGGATATTTAATCACACTAAGCTGTATGACCTTGGAGAATTCCTTCTTGGACACTTTGATAAGACAGCCCCCTTGAACAGGGTGGGGAAGGCAAAAGTGGTCCAAAATGTGCTAAACCATGACTCTCTGGCTTGGATTCATTCTCTGCACATCTCAAGTTTATAGATAAATATCCATCAGGGAGAGGCAAATGAGCCCTCTCAGTAGCAGCAAAATGATAAACAAGTCAACACAGTTCTTTTAAGGTCAAAATTATTTTACAAGAGCATGCTTTTCACTGATCATAAGCACAACTGCAGATCCCCAAAGAAATGTCTACCCCGCGCTGGCGTGGAATGCTGCATATGTGCTCGGTGCTCTGAAGAGGCGAGGTGCACAGGATTTCTCTCCTCTTCACTGAGCTTTGTCGTATCTCTATTTCCAGCCATGAGCAAATAGCAACATAGGACTTTTATCAGATAATGTGTTCATATCCGTAAGACATTCCCCCTGCACTTTTATTGACATATCCTGGTTTAATCCATATACTCACTCAGAAAAAAAATCTGTATAAGTCCCCAAAATAAAATTGTCTAGGAAATAGCGTTATTTGTACGCATAACTTGACAGCTCCATATTCGTATCCCATTAAGGTGTCCGTTGTGCAATGTGTTTCAAGATAGCTCTTGGGCTTATCTTTACATTTACAAAAACAGATGAAAATCCTGGAGGTTCGCAAGTGCAGGGAAGCTATGAATGTGTAGTGTGTCTATTTCTGTGGAGTTTTTTTGCCAGCCATTTTTAGTTGGAGGATCTATATCTATTTCCTTTGTGACACTGAGTAAACCACTTCCCATGACAATTGATTGCTGAATTAAAATCTGAGGAGGGAAGGAAATAAATGTCCACACTGTTTGTACAGCAATGTATTCAGCAGAGTATTGTAAGGCATTACGACTTGAAGTAATGCTGCAGAGCGCTGGCAACGAAGACTCCAGAGCAGCCTCGGGCGGAGCTCATAATCACAAAGTCATCCATAGACAAGGATTAGTAAAACCCAGTACAGCAAACAGACGGAGGCCTCCTCAGCAGCAGATAAATCACAAGGTGAAAAATGGAAAGCCAGAAACGATGCAGACACTGCGCGAGCAGTGCAGAAAGAAATGGTCGAGGAATGGGGTAATGGAGACGTCCCAGTCCCACACCAGGGCCGCCACCACCTCTCCAGGTGCCAGGTCTTCTTTACAAGGGCAGAGAAGTTGGAAGAGAGTGAAGACCACTTTCTTTTATTTTATTCCCCTATATTTTCAATTATTTCTGTGGAGTCTTACCTGAGATCTGATTTGAAAGTTGCATTTTGTTGAGGATAATAGCGACTCTGTTTAGAGAGCATATTTTTCCTGAAGCAAAATGTGACCCAAATATTATTAATAATTCCATTGTTGTTAGAAAAAGGAAACAAAGAGAATTCAATAACCTAATAAATAGGCTAACAGAAACCCTGAAAATGATTGTAAGGAATAAATTCATTAATAACCAAAGACAGACATCCCCATTATTAGACCACTGGGGAGCTTAACTAATGGAATTCTGAGACACTGGGTATGTGTGTAAATAATGGACATCCTCTGCCTGCAAATCATGAAGTCAGACGTCCCTGGTCTTGTCAAATCAAACAAGTGCACAGTTCTTATTCTAAGGAAGACCGATAGGTTTGCCATTCCTACAAAGCTCCTACATAAGAATAACCAATATTCAACATACACTAGGATGAGAAGGTTCAGAAAATTAGAACGAGTCAGGAGGCTTTCTAAAAGGGAAAATTGATCAAACTAAACTACCAGTCCTTGGTTAAAAGGTGAAGAAATTAATTCAAGTTTCTCTTTTATAATTAAAGAATATAGCCTTTGACTTTAAAATTATTCATCTCCCAATTATTTGATTAAATCTTTGTGAATAATTATTTTATGACCTGGGTTAGATAGCAAAGAGATCACCAAAAGGCATATGGAGTTGGTAAAACTACTAAAGCAGCCTAGACAGGGAGTCAAGGTCAAGACCCATTGCTAGGAACTCCAGGACACCAGCTGCTTCCACTCAATTAATCAACTTTAAGTATTACATGAAGAATACCAACTTCTTCATCTGCTTATCTGTGAGATATATATATATATATATATATATATATATATATATATATGCTGGAAAAGAGACTCCACATTACAGCAGCTCAAGCAAGGTAGACTTGCTCACATTCTTTCCTCAAGAATAATCCAGAGGAAGTGAACAGTCCAATGAATATGCCAGGTAGACAAGTTACAGGTAAGCATCTGAGGACTCAGACTAATGGTCCTGTCGTCCTTATTGCGTCTTTCCACTTTTTCTGTTGAGAACTCAGGTTGCTGCTGTTTCTTTTTTCTTTCTTTTTTTTGTATAAGATTAACATCATTAATTTTTTGCTGGAAATAAACTGCTTTACTTTTATAGTTACCTTTAAAGTTGGTACAGTACAGTATAATTGATATATACATTGTAAGCACAAGAGACATCAACCATCTGTTTGTCATAGTCCACTCTGTCCATTATTTCTACTTTTAAATTAATTTTTTGTTCATTTTAATGAGAAAAAAGATAAAATAGCAATGAGACAGTTTAAAAACCAGTTAGTAGGACAGTTACAGTAATTGATACATTGCATGATTTTGTCTTCATACTAATTTTTCAGAGGACAAGATGTACACATGATATCAGCTGCAGAGTTGCCGGACGGACTCTAAAGTTTTGCCTGCCTTTGCATGTGGACTGAAGGGGGCCACTCTCAGAGACTTCTGGGTGGGACTGCGTTAGGGTCTCTCCTGCTTAGAGGCTCAGGCTGTCGTACCTTGTGCTTCCAACGTGGGGGCTAAACAGCCTCCATCACCTCGAGATCCAATCCCTCATAAGAAGTGCCGTCCTGTTGCTTGTGTTTCTCCAGAGAACCCTGGGTGGGATATCGGAATCTGACTCAGAAAATAAGCAAGAAACCCACTTTAAGCACTTTAAGGCAATGAGACGTAGATGAGATAACACAGATTCAATTCTCCAAGTTTTTATGTACTGCATACAAGACTTTTACCAATGACGTTTCAAGTATTTTCTTAGACTGCAGCTAATTTTTTGAGAAACATGTGTTTTTAATTCAGTGGAATTCCATTTTTCATATTTTATGATGTTTCTAGGCCTAATTTTTTTTTTTTTTTTTTTTTTTTTTTCTTGACACAAATGCAATTCTGGCTGGCCTCGACCTCACCGTGCAGTCCAGGCTGACGGTGAACTTGCAATCCTCCTGCCTCACTCTCTCAAGTGCTGGAGTTGCAGGCGTGTGGTAGCGCAGCCCAGGCGGCCTGCGGAATCTTGGCTCGGTTGTTCGTATGCGCTGAGTTACGTGTGTGCACGTCCATGAGCGGGTAGTGAGGCTATCGCCTGGTCGTTTGACCGCTGCTTCTTCCTTCCCTTTTCTGCTGTGGTTCTAGTTCTCTTTACTTTCTATATTTTCTTCCTATATTAACTGCTTATCCTGAGTATTTCACTTCTTCTGGTACTTGTTCAGTCTGTTTGCAAACTGGGTGCGCAGGGCAGACCCCGTGCTTCGCCCTCTCACACCTGCCTCCCCATCGTGTGGCACGCACACACCGCAAGGCCACTAGGCGCACGTCTGCCTTCGTCTTTTGCGTAACTTTTCATATCGTTGACGTGCTTTGTTTTCCACACATATCCTAAACCCAAAATTACTAATTTTTAAGCTGTGAATTGTATTTTACTCTTTTTAATAGACTTTATTTTCCAAACTGTTTTTAGTTTGCAAAAAATTAACTGGAAAGTCTGTAAAATTGTTAGCCATCTCCTGTGCCGACATGCCGGCCACCTCACCACCCACAACCCCCACCAGAGTAGCACAGGTGCCGAAACACATTTGTGTTTCTCGTCACAGCCTCACCAAGAGAGCTCGCACATGCAAGTATATATATCCAGGATGGCTGAGGTGATTTTACTAAAAATCTCCATCAGTTTATTTAAAATAGCAGTTAATGTGATTTTCACCTTCACTAACTCTATGCTGATCCTTCCCTTGAATCTCTGATCTAAGCAACTACATCAATGACAGCAACATGTAATACAAAAACCATGCTTGAATACCTGTCATCCTGGTCTTCTAAATATGTACCATTTCTAATGTCGTATCACTTGTTACTCTACTCTCTTTAAAACAAAATTTGTTTTTAAAAAATTGAAAAGAAGAGAATAAAAATTTAATGTGTCTTGAAAGCAAGTGGTAATATGCAACCCTATATGCAGTCTTATATATCTGTTAATCTGAGCAAGAGATTTGACAATAAAAATAGATAATATATCAACCATTGTTAATCAGCTATTCTTGGTTTGAACATCTAACATATGTATTGTTACATGTTGCCCTGTTTCTGTCTTTGTTTCTGATTTTTGTTCTTGCTT
>NDGM011063817.1:0-25250 GCA_002564305.1 Octomys mimax
TTTTAAGGAACAACTGCCCTTACCATTTCAGTGTTCAGACTTCCTTCTGGAATAAATAGTGCTACAAACCCTGCCCGAGGCGAGCTCCGCCCGTGAAGGCATTTTGCTGACTCATCCTGGGTGAGGTGGATTTCTGAGGTCCAGAGCAGAGTGACCAGTGAGAGACCACCTCAGTTCAGCATCCCTTAGCAACCACAACTTCACTTTCCTGTTGCCATAGCAACGACACTGAGAACATCAAGGTCATCAAGCCCAGAGAGCTCTCACAGAAGCTGAGCCTCACACTGCAGGCTTCTTGAGAATTGTTTGCTCTCCCTGGAGCTGTGTTCTGGAAAGTGACATTTGCTTCTCCTGTCCTCCACCCCTTGTTCCTCTAGAAAGCAATCTATGTAAATACACAAGACAGCCCATAATAAAGGGAACGCAGGGGCCTTCCCTTGCAGACACAGGCACCACTGTTGTTCTGGCATTTAAACAGAGTACCTGCCAATGTTTCTGCTTTAAAAAGAAGAGAAAAATGTAGCAAGAGAAGGACTTTGGGATTCTGAAAGACTTGGGTCATGTAAAACCTAGTACTCACTTCTGTTATGTCATTTGTAGTTTCTGGAAGAGTGGGAAGGCTGAACCTAATGGCCTCCAAGGTCCTTTCCATTCCCACTTTCTGGGAACCCATATCTGAAGCAGTCATGTGGTGCTAGAGCTTGCCTGCAGGTGGTAGCCAAAGGTAACCGCCCACTGCCTAGCCCACCTCCCATTAAACGGCCAGCCTCATGGAGGGAGCGCGAAAGCCCCCTCTTGCTGTGAGCTGTGGCGTTCATTCCTAGGTGAGGGCTAGAGCTAGAATCCAGAAGTGCTGGACTACCACAAATAGCTATGTAACAAGAACACTTCCCCTCCTGGTGCTGTCCGAGGAATTACTTCTAGAGAGCATCACGGCTCTTCATCTCAATCCTTACCTCCAGCCCAGGGGATCAGCCAGACGTTGATAGCTGTTAACATCAGGAGATGGTTTAATTTCATAATTACCTCAAGGCAGAAAAAAATTAAACCTTCCAGCAGAACCAGCTGTGAGGCAGAGGGGCCTGGCTAGAGGGGCCTTCAGAGCTTTCAATGATATAAACAGCCTGCTGTGGCACGCGTGCCATAGGTTCGCCACTACTCTTGCCAGAGCAAATGCTCCTTGGACTGGGCCAGACAAGCCCCGTTTCCTAGCCTCCTTCATAACTGTCTTCTAAGCTCCAGGGGGGTTGATCACACAATACAGAGATCCATGTATATTAAAGAAATTGTACTTTAGGGCACACGCATGTTGCTCATTACCTGAATGGAAGAACCCTCCTTTTTGCTCTCACTTTTATTGTTAACTAACCATGTATATGTGTGTGGGGGGGGAATATATCTATGCTTTATGTTTTGAGGATAATTTTGGTAGTGTATCACTTAAAAGCATGGTTTTTATTTTATTGTCAATATGCATATCAAGGTTTCTCCTTTTCTTTCCAAAAAGTAGAGCTGGCTGGGCTGAGTTTTGACATCATCACCTGCCCCATTACCAGCTCTGCCAACTTCATCCACATGCAGGTCCTGGTGGGGCTGCACACAGCCTGCTCCCCGTTCTGAGACGGGCACCCTCAGCAGCTGCTAGCCTGAAGCCTGGCACCAAGAACACCACTTACACAGGTGAGAACATTTTCTCTGCAAAGGAAGGATGTGGCAAGAAAGAAGGGCTATGTCCAGGTCTCCCTGGTCTCATCCGCGTTTTCCCAGGAGGGGAAAAATGACTCCTGGCAAGGGAACACCTGGAAATTCCTGACAGCTTCCTCCTGCGGGCACTGACCACTGAGTATCGGTCTGCAGAGTTAGAAGAGGATGACAGATGGGCAGCAAGTGATACATTCCTTATAAAAATGCTAACTAAAAACCAGTACCTAGCACAGAGTGGGCATTTAATAAATTCTTCTCAAGTGAATTCATGAGTCCCAATATCATTAATCAGCATGCACTGAATAGAGGTAGTCTATAGAGGCAACACTGCAGAATTAAATCAAACCCGACCACTGATGGATGATCCATATAAATTACACCTCACAGCTATAGCTGATACTTTTCATGCCTTTCCTGGCTTCACCACACCTCACCTTGACACAGCAGCCCTGTCCTACCCCACATTACAAGCAAAGACGCTGAGCCAAACACTGGAATGACTTACTGGAAATCCTATGGCTACATTCAGCTCACCAGGCTCCTAGTCTGGGACTAATTTAGAATTAGAATTCTCCATCTAGAAAATGCAGTTAAGCCACTTGCTTTCCAAGTGTTAGTTAGGATTCCTGGCCACAGCCAAGAAAAACCAAGGGCCCCTCATTTAGCAAGCAGGGCTTATTGGAAGGCTGCAAGGGCTCAGGATCAATGGATAGGAGGAAGTTGGCATTGGGAGTGGCAGGACCCTGCTCGAACCCAAAGCCACACAGCCTTTGACACCAACAGCCACGCAAGTGCCTCCGAACTCCCTGACAGCAGTCACGGGCTCGAGATTGAAGTCCCGGGAGAACGTCTCACTGACCACACTCCAGTCACAGATGCATCTCTTAGCTCTTCATCAAGCAGATCAAGGGGCTCTGCCCTCCTTTTCCTGCCCTCCAGCAGGATTTGTACACAAAGCCCATGGCCAGGGGGGAAGGAGTAATCCTCCGAAGGAAAAGCTGTTAATATTAAGCATCAGGGAGACCAGCAATGAACCAACAGTAGTCAGGTGGCTGCCTTTCCAGGTTATACAGAAATCTGTTACCAACCCTATAAGTAGAGAGCCGGGTTACCTGTCATCACTTGGTCTCTTCTTGAGGTCACTGGAATAGTGTAGTAAAAACACCAAACTACAGGATACCCACAGCCCTAGAGCGCCCGGTGACCCGTGGGAGAAGACGCCTTTCGCACCACCCGGAGAGCGCGTCAGTGCAAGCCCAGGCTGGCTGAGCCCTGGTGCCTTGGCAACATCTTTCCTAGGACTCTCCCGTTTAGAGGTGGCACATGCCTGTAATGCCAGCCCCGTAATCCCACTGCTCTTCACCACAAGAAGGTCGCTCAGCTCGTAGCCATAGAGAAGAGGAAGCTCCAGCAGAGTTCTTGCTGGGAGAGCAGAAAAGACTCACCAGCCAGCACAGGTCACATTTGTTGTGATGTGGAGTTGTCTTTGTGTCCTCACGATGGGATCTAGGGAGGCCTGAATTGCGCCAACCTATAGGCTGTCTTGCTAAGAGCACGTCTGTGTCTCAGCTTCAGGCAGGATTTTCAGACCCTGCAGTGTTCTGGCACCATAGTGAGCAACTGTGGGTTTTGCCTATTGGCACCCTAGTTCCTTCCAGAAACCACACATGAGCCTCGCAAGGAGGAGGGGGAGGACCCTTCTTCTCTCAAACCATGTCGTTCTTGTGGTCTGAGCATCCCCTCCCTTGTTCCTGATGTCGGCGAGGCCAAAACGGGCAACTCACACAATCCTCCTTCTTGGCAGAAATGATTGGTTTGAGAAATAGGTTTGTCACCTAAATTAGACATTTATACTATAGGCTGGACCTTCAGATGAAAGAATCAAGGACAAGCAGCCTTTTCACCCTCCGATGATGAAATGTTGAGGGTGTCCTCCTGCTGCGGTGACCATCTACGCACCACCCTGTCAGACTACTTTAGAATAAAGATAACAGAGAAGCTAGCAGTGAGGTGGAGAGGAGCAGACCCAGCCCTCACGGTCTGGGGGCTCAGATGCAGTTGTCCTGCATCCCTTCCTGGGTCCTCACCAGGACTTGTAGCTGGTTTTTTCCACAGCTGGGCTGGTATGAGTTGTGCCTCTGTCTGTGCTCAATCGCCATGAATGTAAGAATGATAAACCCATCCATTCACTCAGAAATATTTGTAAAAGCCAGGCTTGGTGACACATGCCTGTAACCCCAGCACTCCAGAGGCTGAAGCAGGAGGATCCTTGCAAGTTCAAGACTAGAGCTGCAAAGTGAGCTCAAGGCCAGCCTATTCTGCACAGCGAGACCCTGTTTCAAAAAGACAGAGAGAAGAGAGAAAGAGAGAAGGAAGGAAGGAAGGATAAGTGTTTACTGAACACTTACCATGTGCCAACCACTCTGACAGGATACTAGGAACTCTATATTGTGCAACACAGACATGGTGTCTTGAACAGTGATGGGGGTGCTCAGGGGGAAGCAGAGCACTGTGGGACTCCATGACGGCCTCTTGACTACGCCTCAGATATAGCAGGCTATCATGAAGTGCTGTAAGGCAGAAGACAGCGTTCACGTCGGAGACCCTTCAAGAGCACCTCCAGGACAGACAGAGGAATGGGAGAGGCAGCTCTGGAAGACAGGCAGCAACCTCATCCCAATCAGAGCATGAGCTCCTGCTCTGTGTGGCTGCCCAACATAGACCAGGGACACAGCAAAGACAAGTGAACCGTAAGAGACTTTCAGCACTGCGAACACAGGCCACATCCTAAACAAGGAAATTTCGAAAAGAAGGCCGAGAGGACCCAGCCAGGTCAGCTTGTTTCCAACAGAGAACTCCACGAGCACTTTCCATCACCCTGTTTCACAGCACTGGGCAGGGCCCTGAGGGCGGGTAGCAGAGGACAGCAAGCCCAGTCCTTGTCCTTAAGATGCCCCATGTGTGTACAGGAGGGACGATGAGAGGAAGCCATTATCCAAGGACACAGAAGTCAGGCTCAAAGACAATCTCAGGAGGGACAAAGACGCATGGCTTTGGGAAGCACCGGTGCACATCCAAATCTTAGCTCATATTTGGCTACAGCTGGAAACACGGAGCATCTAGGGGCAACTTGGGTCTGGAAAGTCCTAGGAAGTCTCCATCTAGAGAAGGAGCACAGGCCATGGTCAACAGAAGCACCTGCTGGGCTTTGGAGCTCCATAGCACCGCCACTGGGCAGCCCCACGGGCTGGGGCTCTGGCCAGGCCCCTTCCCTTTTCCTGAGCGCTAGCAGCTCTTTAAACAGCAGAGGAAATCTGACTGCCCAGCACTGCCTGCTGTGGGGCCAGTGGTGTGGGCACATGAAGCACCTAGCACCACACAAGCAACCTTAGCTGGTGTCATTGTCATCCTTATTCTGGACTCTGAGGGATGGAACTGGATCCTACCAACTGACATCCCTAACAGCTATGTAAGTTAACTCTTCCAAGGCCTTGCCTAGGGGCCAGGCTCCACCCAGAGGAAGTCCCCCTGAGGCACAGAGGAGCAGGGTGGTTGGTTCCTGTGGCACAGATGCCAGCACTGGGGCGGGAGCACAGGTCACTGGCCCCGTAACTGAGATGAGGCTGGGCAGGCGCAGCCTTCAGCCCCTTCAGCCTCCACAGCCCCTTCTTTCTCCACACAGACCCTTAGGCCTTGTCAGATCCTTTGGGGTGCCATTTTTGGACTTTTTCTCCAGGCCCATGCCAGTCTTCTCTTCAGTCAGCCTGGTGGGGATCAAAGGAATCCAATGCTCGGCACTCTCCAAGGGGCCCATTTCCTAGGAAGGGGTCCAGGTGCCCCACCTCCTCATCCACAGCACTCAGAGCACATAGCGCTATGACCCCGCCAGCCTCAAGGACTGTCTCCCTGTAGCACTAAGTCACTTGGGACTGGGGCGATGCAGCAGGCAGGGACTCACATACAAACCCCAACCTCAGAGTCATGGGTTCTGTCTGCTTAGTCACAGAAAGAGCTCTGACACTGACTTGTTGGGTTGTAAATTGCAGATTGTGGCATGTGCCCACAGTTCTTTGGCATACCTGGACTGATGCAGTGTGTGACTCCTCTCCTTCCATCCATCCCAACCTCTCCCAGAACACCAGGCTGCCCAGGAATAAACATCCCGATCGCACTCAGGCTCCAGCCCTCCGTCAACCCACCAACCCTGCAAGTGAAGCCAAGGACACAGCCAACGCTCGAGGGCAAGTCGGCACCGAGAGCTCCTGCCCTGCGTCTGAGCAGGCTCAGCACCCAGGAGGGCTGCTTCGGGGGCTGGATGTGCAGCTGGCAGACATCCTCCAAGCCAGAGCTCCAGTCTGGAAACACGGGGAATGAACCTGGCTCTTGGCAGGCAGCCTCACCAAAACTAGAAGTCACTCCTTTGGTCTGTGAAAACCACCAAGCTGAGAGCTCTATGCACTGGGCTGTGAGCTCAGTCTGAAGGAAACGATCCCTTTCCCCCCATGACCCCAGAAGTCAGTAAAGTTGTGAGATGCTCCTGCCCGTCGTGAAGCTGGGGCACACAGACCCAGCAACAGTAGCCTGTCAGCAGCACCCGGTGCACACCGCCACCTGCGCAGTGGAGCCGGCCAGCTGCGAGGCTCCCCGTCTCCTAGTATAATCTCCCAGCAGCCAGTGCTGCTGCTCGCAGCCGCAGGAAAGCTCACCGAGACAAGTTTGAAGCACATTGTTCACACACCAACAGAAGGAGAGACTGAGCAAAAGCTCCCACCTTGACTGACGTGAGTCACGGCCTCAGATGACACACAGCAAAACATTTAGATGGTGCACAGGGCCGAAGCCCCTGTGCGAACATGAACAGCAGTACAGTCAGAGCCACACACCCCCGAGGTCTTTCTGTACCTCGGCTCTCCTCCTGCCCTTCACAGAATAATCCACGGCCTTGCTCCACTGGGTCTTAGGTGGCTTTAATATAGCTGTTTCACTCTGTTGTTACCTCCACAGCCAGCGCTGCCTCCGTATTTCTGGTGTATCCTCGCCTTCCTCTTGGTGAATGGCACACTCAGGGCTCACTGTGAATAACTTGTCTAATTCTCAGTGCCGCAGTGACTAACGGCACTCAAGTGACAAGCATGTGCTGAGAATCCCTTCTGTGGGGATGACCCAGCCTGCTGCACACAAGCCTCACTTCACAGAAAGGTGTGGGCCTAATCTGTCCCCTTCCGGCACAGGAGCAGAGCTCTGTTCACAGAGGTCACCATTTGGTCGTCACCTGGGTGTCCTCATTTTCCAGGGGATTGCAGATTGTGGCTTCTATTGTTGTCTTTTTTGGGAAACTTAAAGCCAACAACAACCAGAGAGTTGCAGGCAAAGCTGATCCTGCTACTAAAAATGGAATAATTGAGGTGGAGAAAGGAAGAGCAACCATAGGCAGACGACAGTGGCCTCCTGCACTCCCCTACTCTGTTCCTCCACAGATGTCCACTCCCATTTGCAGATCCATGTAGCTGGGCGGCGGCTCCACCCAACCCAGCGGTGGCGCTCAGTGCATCCGTACATCCACCTCCAGGCCACCCCCAGGAGTAGGGAGGCACTCAGAAAGGGTGAAGGCGTGGCCCCAACTGAGACAGAGACTCAACGTTAGGGTTGGCCTCACCAAGCTCAAAATGTGCTTCTCCACCATGGAAAACTGCTAGTGTGGGGGCTATTCTTCGGGGTGCACTGGGCCCCAGCTTCTTCTGTCATGTTGTTCCAGGCCTGGAGTGCTGGCCTTGTCTCCCATGTTTCCTCTTCTCCCTCAGAATCAGATGCTTGATGGCCATTAACACCCACATCTCATAGCTGGAGCTTAGTCCCATGGCCACGCCAGCAGCAGAGGAAGATGGGAAGCAGACTTCCAGAGGCACATAGACGCCCAGCCAAAGTCACACTGCTGGGGATGAGCAAGAGGCTGGGCAGTGCAGCCTCTCCTGGGCACGTGGCCTAAGCTTTCCAGACCCACACATGTGGGCTTGCTCCAGGAGAACAATGCAGTGTCTCTTTCTGTGAAGGGTTTGCTGCGGTGGGAACTTGGATGACACTAGGCAGGGTGCCACGGAGAAGACAGACAAGAGCACAGCCAGCACAGAAGAGGGCCGAGCCAGGCACACCCAAGAGATGAGTACAGAGACATCGGGGAACCCGAAGGCTCCAGACCAAGCCGCACTGACGTCTGAAGTCTCTCATCACCCCCAGCCCACCTCTCTGAGATCTCCCTGGGCTTTTTACTTATGTCAGTCATTGATTTTTTTAAATTTCTGAACCATATCACAGTACAATTTTTTAATTTTCAATTAAGAAGTTCTAGCATGGGCCAGACAGTTCAGTGGAGTAAGAGCCTGTCTAGCAAGAACAAAGACCCAGGTTCAACCCTTGGGACCACACGTCTTACAGCCCTGTGCTGAGCTGGCCACCAAAACTGGGCATGGTGGTGCATGCCTATAATCCCAGTACTGGGGAGGCTGAGACAGGAGGATTATAACAAGTCTGAGCTACTTAGTGAGTCCCTGTAACAAATAAACAAATAAATAATTTTTTAAAAAGAAGTTTTGGCATATACAGAAAGAAAAGGACAAGGAAAGAGATGGGAAAAGTAACTGAAAGAAACACAGAAAGACTACAGATGACCATGAATGCAAAATGTTCACAAAAGCCATTTTCCAGGATATAAAGCCTGTAAACTATTTAAAACACATGAGCTAAATATTAAAGACAAGGAATGATGCAAAAACTCCTGAAACTTGTCAGAACAAAGAGGAGACGGTAAGAAGAGCTGATGCTGAGTAGGGGATACAATCTTTTAAACAACTCTCTCAAACTGCAACTATGAACTGAACTGCACTGTACCACCACATCAACCTCTTTACCCCTCCGTAGAGAAGAGTTTGTTGGGTGAGATAATGCCCCGCGATGAAAGCCTCAGTTAGCAATTATTCCACATCAAAGTCTTGGGTAAGTGCCCGGGTCTCGAGTTTTTAACAAATGCTATTGTGGTGGTCAGTGTGAGGCCTAGAAAGCCAGCTTTGTCAACATCCAAGATTGCTGTTGGGGGCACCTCCAATCTGAGCCCTGAGGACAAGACCAAGCAACTGTGGCCCGTCTGGACTTCATCTTTCTCCAGGTCATCATCAGGAAGTTATTAGGAAAGAGCTAAAGCGCAAATTGGAAGGAATAGGCACAGTTTTTAGGAAACTATACAAGGAGTTTGTTTTTTCTATAACTCAAAATGGACCCAGACAAGTTGTTTGACAGAATGGAAAATGAAGAGATGGAGAAAAGTGCAGTGGCGAGACTGTTCTGCAGCCACAAACGAAGCGCTGGCTGAACTGGAGTCCGAACAGAGATCTGCTCTGCGTGCTCCACAAGAGCCCGCATGAGCCCTTCCGTTCCAGCCACATCTGCCTGAGAAGGCGCACACAGCGTGACAGGAACAAACACTGACAAAGCGTGCCGAGTGCTGGCTCTCTCCCACCCGAGAGGCGAGAAGCGGCCTCTCCAGCTGGTACTCAGGGTGCTTTCTGTATGTGAGACAGGAAGGGACGGAGCCAAGCTGTCAAGAGTGCAGATTATGTGGCAGGTCCTCCACTCATGCGTTCCACAGACGCTGCCTCCACAACAGGCCACAAGCACACTGTGTGCTCTGGAAATGGCGCAAAGCAAAATGGCTGAGAAGTGGTTTTTAGAGCTTGGGCAAGCACCTGGCTGAGGAAAAGAAAAGGCTGGAATGTGGCTTGTGATGGCGGGAGGATGGAGCTGGTGCTAGGCATGTGCAGAGGGAAAGCCTTCCTGAGAAGGTGACCAGATTGCCTATTTCTTTCAGTGTAGCAAACTTCCCAAACTGGGCCTCTTAAGACAGTCAACACTGACCCCGAGTCAGGATTTAGAGAGCAGCTGAAGGCGCGATTCTGATTCCGGGTGTGGTGCAGCCCCAGTCACGCTGCCTTCCGGGGTGGGTGTGGAGCTGGGCGGGGCTGATGCGCCGGCTCCCACTGTAGTGGATCGTGGCAGTTACGTCTTCCACAGCCAATGGCCAGGGAGAGAATCCAAATGAAAGTCCCAGGTTTCTCCCACTTGATCTCTGAAACGACTTTGATCTCTCTGCCAGCGCTTCTGCCGCATCTCTTCCCTGTCAACCCGAGCTCACAGAAGGGCGCTCCACAGGGCAGGCACAGTAGGAGCTCAGGACCCGGGGCCCTGGCCGAGGCTGGCTAACAGAGCGAGCACAGGCAGGACTCGGGGGAGTTCGCAGTTGCTAGCTTAAGACAAGACGCTCAACTCCCCCAAATTTCAATTGTATCATTTACACACAAGAAATTTTAAAATATTTACATTTTAGCCATATTGAGAAGGGTGAGATAATGCCCGCAAATTTGGGGGATTCTACAAAAGAATGCGACATGTCAGCCATTATTACTGTTGTTACTATCATCTTTATCGTTTATTTTACAGACAAAAAAACTGAAGTTGTAATATTGAATCGCTCACTGACATGCATTGCCCCTGAAACAGTTAATTAAAGTTTTATGAAACCAACATCTCTTCGCTGTGCTATTCATAGAACCATAGGAAATACAGCCAAAAGAATTTTGAATATTAATCCAAAGAAGAATTATACAATTAAGAATTTGAGAAAAGCAGTAACGAAAACTCAGAATCTACCCCACTAGCAATAACCAAACATGTTGTCAGTTAAGAGTGCTTTGGGCTTAAAGCTACAGAACACGCTGCCATCTAAGCACAGAGCGTGCAGTGCCGACGCCCCAGCCTCACCTCAAGATCAGCCCTTCCCGGGTTTCCTCACAGTTACAAAACGAGCACTGCCGCTGGTGAGCTCGCATCCACCATGAGGGTGGGGACAGGGCAACCTGCGGCTCTGCTCTCCACCAGCCTCCATTCAGCCTCCTGGCGGAGAACTCGGTCTGTGGCTGCCTCAGTTCAGAAGCAGGTGGCAAGAGAGTAAACCAATGAGGAATCACCTGAGCCTTCCTGCATTGTGCTCAATTAAGATGCAGATGCCACTTTTGGAGGGAAAGGGTATCTCCATTGTCATGCCGAGGCAATTGGTAGGTATTGCCACTGGCTGGTGGGTTTCTGTAGAAAAGAAACCAGAAAGTACGGCCATTTGTTCACATGTGGATTCACTTTCCAGATCACCCTGAAGTCACCATAACAGGCTAGTCTCCACGCAGAGACAGTGAGGCTGCAGGTCGCCCTACACGAATGCCCTCCTGCCCGTGGGAAGAACCAGAACTGTTTCTACTGTCCTGCATTCCTCATAAGGGAAACCGGTCTCTGTCACTGCAGGCTCCAAAAGGCTGATCACTCACCTCTTTTCAATCAGGGCAGAGTATCACCGCAGCCACACCCTCGCCCATGACTGCTCTGCGTCTCACCTCCAGAGGGCCTGTCCTGCTTTAGGGAGGAGACTCCGAATGACCCCACGCTTCCACCCACAGACAGTGCGCACACCGAAGCTCTTCACTCACAGACCCTGTGCTTCTTGGTCCTTGGATATTGCATTCAGCATAAAATGAATCAGTTTTCATTATTTTTCAAATTTAATGTTTTGTTCCTGTTGATAACAATTTTCCACTTCTTGTAAAATAAGGCCCTGTCAATGCACTCTATGATGGAAAATATTTCAAGAGCTAACAAAAGCGCAGGACAGACTTGAAAAGCAAGGCACTGTTCTCCAGTGGTCCAAGGACACATAGTGCAGAGGACTTTCAAGTTAATCCAGGAGAATCCAGTACTGCTAAAGCAGCCTCCTTGCCACTGAGGTTGCTGAGGTGAAGCAGGAAGGGCACAGAGCATCAGCACCGTTGGGTTCTAGGTGGCGTCCACCTACAGCCAGCGGCGGGAAGAAAGCCGGGTACGAAGGGCTGAGCTGCCTCCTGCCGACACTGTGCTTGGTGGTGGCATGGAGCTGACCCACGAAATACGAAGTGGCATTTTGTGTGGATGCAGCTCAAGTGATTTAAACCTCTTATGTAGACAGAAGAGCAGAGAGCCATATTTTGGCCACTGCTCTCATCTCTGGGGCAGCATACCTGACATCTGCAAGTAAAAGGAGGAAAGGCTTAGTCTGGCTCACATTGTGTTGGCCCACGCCCTCCACGGCAGGACAGCGTGGCAGAGGGGCATGGTGGAGCACTCGAGGTCTCCAGGAGGCAAAGAGGAAGGGACAGGCTAGGCAGGGCAGCAAAGTCTTCTGGACCACTTGCTGCACCCAGCACAGCTTCTGAAACTCTGGAGGGAGGACGGTGGATGATGAGGAAATGAAGGCAAGAGCCAGAATGCAGAAAGCTGAGGTCAGACGGGGCTCTCCGGGGAGAGGACTCCCAGCACCAGCGGCATGTTTATTTATACCATCTGCGTAGAAATCAGTTCAGTGAGCTTAAGGAGGGCGGGATCTACGACAGGAAGAACACACAATCTCCCGCAGAACAGCACGCCTTGCGGCTGCACAGGGCACAAGAGAGCAACTGCCTATGTTAGTAGGCGAAGGTCAAGTCGCTTTGCATACCAGTTCCTCAGCTCTGCACTTCTGCGGCCCTGCCACACTCATGAGAAGCAGTACCCTTGGCCTCGATCCTGACGTACAGTTTCACCCCCACACCACGTTCCCAAAGACTTGCCTTTTCTGACCCACCTCAATTCCTAGAAGCCCCCTAATCCAACCACCTTCCAAAAGCCCCATCTCTGCACCCATGTGGTTTGGAAGGACACCCAGACACAAACCATAAACCCTAACGAGGAAGGATTCCCTTTTGGATCTGTGTGGCTTTCTCCAGCAATAGCTGGTTATTTTGAGTTCAGAATTACACACTTACAGACACACACACACACACACACTTTGAGGTCTTCTATCTTAAGGCGGACTATCAGAAGGTGAACTAACACAGACATAATTTGAAAAACAGAAAGGAATTAAATTGCTAAAGCTACAGAATTCTTAGAAATCAATAATCTTGGAACTGAGAAGCATATTGACATTTTTGGATAGATGTGGAAAATCAAAGACAGAAAATATGAGGAGAAAATATTCTGCCTCTTAAAAGTAAGAGCAGGCAGGAAAGAGCAGCGTAACCTAGGGGACGTCACCTCAGCAGGAAACTCTGAGTCTCAGAGAGTCCTCTGGAACCAGAAAACACCACATTGTGAAAGCTAGAGATTTAATACTCAAAAATCCATTACAGATAGAATCTCTACTATGCTGGAAATAATTGAAAAGCTGGGGCATGCACTGGCCACTTTATGGCTTCTTTTATTTTTCCAACCTGTTTTACGAGCTGAATTTGGGAAAGGCTTTAAAAACATGCACCCCATCGCTGGCCATCTGATTGCCAATGAAAAGGATGGCTTGTGCTGCAATGATGTTAAAGGTGAAAGAGGTGCCAGGGAATAATTGTAACAGAAACTGTGCTGACTCGGGCTGAAAGCCTGGTTGGTGACAGCCCTGGCTGATACGCCATCACGCCCAGGTTCAAAGCAAGCAGAGCAGCTGCGCATTTGACCATTTCAGACGAGATCACGCCCTTCACCAAGTACGTGTACTTGACTTCACAACATTGTGCCTTCTCTCAGTGCCTTAAGGTCAGATTTTCTTCCCTTGATATTACAAAAATTTCAGTTGAACCCCAAGTGCTGTTTTTAAAATGTGCTTTATAAAACACACCCTGTCCTTTCACATTCAGGTTAATATTTGCCAATGCTATGGGTGGACTGAGTACCAGACATCTAATTTAATCCCATGATGACAATAGCCCTCCTCTGCCCAGCCTTCCTGCGTGCTTCAGACCTGTTTTTCCTGTGAAACAGACGCTCACCCCTCACCTGTTTGCTTTAGTATTTGCTTCCGTATTTCTAAATGCTCCGTCTCCAACACCCTCCCTTAGCCCACCAACGTGAGATGATCCACGCCCTTGGTGCCGTTTCTGCACTGATCTGTGTACTCTCACCAACCACGTCTTCTTCCTTGGTGAATGCTTCATTTTTTGCTCCAGCCAATCATTGCTTGGGTGTTCTTTAGTTGCCTGATTTTCTAAACCCAGATGAGTAATACTTTCCAGGTACTCCCACATCTCTGCTACACAGCGCTGGATATCATTTCCCATCCACTCAGATACATCACTTCCAACTTTCCTCAGGGGCTCCTGCACCCAGCTGCTCTCTGAGCCTTGCCAGCCGTAGCTGCTCCCAGTGCGGCTCTGGTCCTTCGCTTTGCGTTTCTGTGGTAGAGTGCCTGTGCCCGAGTTCTACGTCTGCTTTGTGGTGGTTGTTGATTATCCATCATTGAAGCACACTTTCCGAGGGAAGTTACCCTGAATGTAAATACTTTGAATCCTTACAGTGTGTCAGTGTCACTCATCTCTTCTTAGTTGACAGACTTTTACCCTGAAAATCATTTGCACTCGGAACTTTGTTGCTCCATCGCATCTACTTTCTTGTGTTGCTGATTGTCTCAATTACTTTTCTCTCATTGCTGGGACAAAATATCCAACACCCAGAATTAAGGAGGAAAGGTTAATTTAGCTAACAGTAGAGGTTTCAGCCCATACTCAGCTGGCTTCACGACAGAGTGGCACACAGCAGAGGGCAGCAGTTCACGGTGGTGGAAAAGAGACACAGGGAGAAGCAGCGGCTGCGTCCAGCCCTCTCTCTTCCTTACACGGTGTGCAGATTGCCCACCCCAGCTGGGTGCAGCCCTCACATCCATAATTCCTGCAATGGAACATGAATTAATCACAAACTCTAGAAGCCACCACATGGCTGAATGAGGCTTTGGGGGACACCTAGACTCAAACCATAATGCTGATGATGAGAAATAACTCTGGCACCCCACGTGTGACCCTGACACCCCATGTTGGCCTTGCTTGCTCTGCTTGTGAGGCCTGCAGACCCACCTCCACTCTGGGTTCTCGCGGACCATGATGGTGTTGTGCTGTAACATACGTAGATCTGGCTCTGTGCAGAGGGAGGATGCTTGTGCCCATTTCTGACAGCTGCCTTCACCAAGCACCACAAGCTGAGCAGCTCAAAGCAACTGACATGTGTCTGCTTTCCCTCTGGAACCTCCATTGATATACAGGGTCCAGGTGGGCGCTCCAGGAGGGACCCCTGCCATCCCTCTCTTGGAGCCACTGCCTCCTGCCAGCAGTCCTACCGTTGCTCAGCCCCGGGCCACACCATTGCTCCGGTCTCAGTCTCAGTTGCCCAGATGAACTTCTTGTGTGCTTTCCCCGTTCCTCCATGTGCCCTTCCCTAAGAGCCTATGTCACTAGGGCCAGGCCCCACCCTAATCTCATTTGACCTCCTTTTACCTTAATCACCTACATATGCAAGTATATTCCCAAATAGGATCACACCCTGACATTGTAGGCTAACATAAATTTTAGTATGCAATCCACAACAGAATCCATGGATCTCAGGGCCCCAGCTCCTTCATTTCCAGGAGTTTTACATGATTAACACATTCATACTGGCTTGAGCCCCTGGTGACAGCACATATGTGACTGTCCCATCAGGCACCTTGTGCCACTGGTGCTAGAAGTGGGACAGTCATGTGTGTGCCACCAGTGGGTCAAGCCATCCAGCAGTGAGACACGAATTTCAGACGCATCGTGAACATGTTGATTGATATTTTCCTCCCCTCTTCTTTCTCCTGTTTTGCTTTCTGAAATTTCTATTATTTGCACCCAGACTTTGTGGGATTGTGCCCTTTCTTGTGTCCATTTCTGACAGCCGGCTTCACTGCCTCCAGCCACCCGCCTTCACGCTCTTGTCCACCTCTTCACTGTACTTTTTGGCTAATCTCTTAATTTCAGCCTTAGTGTCATTTCAGCTCAGATGAAGACACTTCCTAACATTGTGTCTCTTTTGCTTTTTCCTTTTTCAATAGCTTCTTGTTTTCCAGCCACTAATGCTTATCACTGAATGTCTCTGAAAATCTTCGCAACTGGGCTTTGTTGTCCTGCGCTGATCTCACTTCTATTTCGATTCTTGCTTTGCCTCTTTTTCCAGGAAGCTGGAAATGTCTCTCTTTCAAGTTGAAGGCTGCCCTCAAATGCACACTGATTCTTTCCTTTTGCTACAAAAAGTGAGATACTAGAAAATAAAATGAGAAGCTCTGGAAGACACTCCTGCGGAGTGCAGCTGGCGAGTGGGAGCACTTCCTGTAGAGCGAAGGCACACTGAGCTGCTTTCTCTGTTCAGCTCCTCCAGGGAAAAGCCATCTGCTTTCTTCCCAGAGCAGACAGAGGCTGTCTACTGGGCGTGCAGCGTGAAACAGGAAGTCCAGGCTTTCAGCGCTGTGTAATTTTTCCCACTCAAACTTTTTTCTGAATTACATTCAACACTGCTGCCCTCAGCAATAAAATGTTGGATGATCAAAGAACAGAGAGAAAATCGGTCTCATTAGTGCCTAGTGTGTACCAACTGCCTTAAAATGTTTCGTTTCTAACACTGGAGGCTGCTATCAACCAAAGCTTCTCCTCAAATGTTGCTCTCTGAATAAATAAGAGTGACTCAAAATGTCTTACCTCATGTGACACAAAAAGGAAGCTAGACATTTATTTATAATCCATGCAAGCCACACTGGAGCATTCTGGAAGGGGAGTTGTGTTGGGCTGCAACAACAGATGCAGCAGGGGAATCTCTGCGTGGGTGGAGATGCAGTCTAGCTAAGAGCCGACATTGGTGCTGGGCCACACTACGGACAGCATGGGACAAGTGCTGGAGGCTTCCACGTGCAGGACACATGCAGTTTGTTCAGGAAAACCCAATGAGTTTAAAGAAAACACAGATGAGCAATCCAACTTCTAACAGAGAGATTTAACAAAGACATGGAAGATATTTTTTAAATCAGGCATAACTGAAGCAAAAATGTACTCAGCAAAATTGAAAATGTAATAAGAGCTAACGAGTAGGACAGAAGGCACAAAAGGAAGACTTAGTGAGCTTAAAGCAAGCTATTTTAAAAAGTGAGAGGAAAAAGAAAGTGAAAAAGAATAAAGAAGGCTTATAGGAAAAGTAAACATTTGGGCTATTGGGGTTCAAGAGGGACTGAAGATTACCAAAAAGGTTAAAAAAAATAACTTATTCAAAGAAATAATAACAAAATTTCCTGAATCCAGAGAAGGATACAAATGTCCAGGTAAGGACAGTCAAAGGTCATCAGAGTTACTGAAGCCAGCTGTACCCCGAACACTTTACAATCAAACTCTTCAAAGTGAGAAATTAAGAAGATTCTTAAGACCTTCAGAAAAGAAGAGCTGAATGAAACATCAGGGTGTCTGAATTTGCCTGATAGCAGACTGTCGTCAAAACCTTCAGGTTAAAGGAGCGGCAGGACATCTTCACAGTACTGGCAATAAAAACAACGATGAAAAATACTGTATCCAGGGGGCTGGGCACAGAGCTCAGTGATCTAAGCACCTGCCTGGCAAGAATAAGGACCCGGGTTCAGTCCTTGGTGCTCCATGCCGGGTGTGGTGATGCACACCTATAACCCCAGTGCTGGGGAGGATGAAACAGGAAGATCACTATGAGTTGAGACCTTGTACCAAATAAATATATAGGTAGGTAAATGATTAAAAAATAAATAAACAAGAATATACTTGGCCAGAAGGAAGATTGTAAGAAAGGGATAAAGAAAATGGAGCCAGTAAAACTAAGAAATAATCTATAAAATGACTTTATCTGTAAATAGTGATTTTGAATGTGACTTGATGATTTAAATTGTCCAACAGAAAGACATGCACTGGGTAAAAACCAAGACCCAACTGTGTGTTGCTGACAAGAAACTCACTTCACTGCTAAAGACACATGCAGACTGTCAAAGAAAGAATGGAATAAGGTATTCCATGAAAATCAAAACCAAAAGAAAGAGTAGCCACCTTAGATAAAAACATACATTAATTTAAAATCAGGTAAGAGAGACAAGGTGGGTCATTACACAATGATAACAGGGTAAATTCGGGCAGAGGAAGTATTTCTGCATATGTGTGCAGGCAGTGTCAGTGCACCCAAATATACAAAGCGAGTATTACTAGAGCAAAAGAGGACACACACTGTAAGACAGTCGCAGTTGGGGGCTGCCACACCTGTACTCAGCAATGGGCAGTTCATCTAAGCAGCAAATCAACCAAGGAACAGCAGAGTTAAGTTGAAAACAGACCAACTAGATTTGACAGACCTACTGGGCTACAGAGCACTCCATCCAAGAACGCACAATGTGCATATGGCTCATCTGCACGTGGCATGCATTACGGCACGAATCACGTGTAGGTCCCCAAACAAGTCTCAACAAACTTAAAACTTGAAATCCAGCCAGGCACTGAGGTGCACGCCTGTAATGCCATCCCTCTGGGAGGTTGAGCAAGAGGTTCACAAGCTGGAATCCAGCCCGGGCAATTTAGCATCAGCAAAACCTTACCTCAAATGTAAAATTTTGGAGTTGAACTCAGTATGAAGGTCCTGGTTTTTGATCCCCAGTATTATCAAAAGTTTTTAGAGCTGGGGAATTAGCTCAGTGATGCAGTGCCTCCCCGGAACGGTTCTGAGTCTGATTTCCAGTACCCCCCAAAATTTATAAATAATTCTAATATCTTTGTCACCATAATCAATAAAACTACAAATCAATAAGAGAAATTTTGGAAACTATATAAAAAGAAATCAAACAAGTTACTCTTGAACAGCCAATAAATCAAGGCAGAAATCAAGAAGAATATTACAACTCTCCTAAAACAAATGAAAATTGCCACAAAACAAAACAAAATCTGAAAAACAGCAAAAGTACTAAAAGGGAAGTTTAGGATGATTGATTTCTCCATCAAAAAAGAATGAAAGTCTCAGATTAATAATCTATCCCTGTACATCAGGCAACTAGAAAACAAGAGCACACAACCCTAGAAGCGGCAGAAGGAAAGCAATGAAAAGCATCAGGCCGGTGAGGAAGAAAATAGACTAAGAAGTACCAAGTATCAGTAAAAGACCTGGTTCTTTAAAAGAACAAACTAGACAAATCTTTCACCGAATTATAAAAATGACAAAAGTAAAATAAATATATAAAGTCAAAAGTGAAAAGGAGGCACAGAGAACCCACCACGGCCTGGCTGCAATCTGGAGGAGCCACCCGCATCACCCCGGGAAAGGTCACTGGGATTCCCGTAAGTGATTCCCGCCATCGCTCCCAGCGCAGCTCCCCGAGAGACAGTCAGACCCCGCTCTGCAGCTGTGGGCGCACAGGGCGTCCCGGGTCCGTCAGAAGAAGCTCGCGGGAGCAAAGGCACACCAGGGCCGAACCGGGCTTTACCGCGGCCTGCAGAGGCGCGTGGCTTAGGGACGAGCAGCTGTGCGGATGGCGGAGTGCGGAGCGGGGCGAGGCCCGGCACCGCGGGTGGGCGGAAAGTGCCTCCAGGAGTGGGGGACCCGCACAGCGCAGCGTGGGGCGCGCCTGGTGCTCGTGGCTAGCTCGGCTTACAGGCGGGAGCAGCAGGGGGCGTCGCGACCTGCCGCCTTCCGAGGCTCTGCTGGACCCACCTGCGCTGCGCGAAGCCTGATGAGGACTACAGCATTAACCCGGCCAGCTCTGCACGTGTTGGCACGCGGAAGCAGGGCGAGGCTCAGCCAGCGCGCCGCGGCGCTCTTCGTTCAGGGCCGTCCCAGCGGTCCTACGCGGGGAAGTACCCTAACCAACACCACAGAAATACAGACATTCATCAGAGATTGTGATGAATGACCGTGCACCGACGAATCGGGTCACTTAGAGCAAACAGACAATTCCATAGACATACAGCAAGACTGAATCGCGGGAAATAAAAAATCTGACACACCAATGACAAGTAACGGATTGAACCAGCAATAGTCTCCCAGCAGAGGAAACTCCAGGATCAGACAGTGAGCTCAGCCAAGCATTAAAACAAAATCTAAGTTATTCCAAAAATGTGAAAATGAAAGTTCTGCCAAATCCATTTGGTGAGGCCAACGTTACCCTGGCGTCAACCCAAATGAGGACACGATCAAAGAGAACCTCTGCAGCACTGGTGAGCAGAGGCAAGTCTCCCACAGAACACCAGCACACTGGGTGACCCCGAGGCCCAGCAGGACTCATCTCAGGGACACAAGGAGAGGCCAGCACAGGCCAAGCAGTAGGGGCCATGCAGGTGAGAGACAATAAGCAAAGGACAACTCAGTAGACAAGAGACAGGCACGAGCTCATGGGATGGAATCCAGCATCCCTGCCAGAGTGGCCAGTGCCCCACAGAGGGACACCCGACTTTTATTGTGACAACCATAACACATACCCCACTCAAGGCTCTCCTCTGTGAGCAGGACACTCCAGTGGCAGAAAACACTAAGTGAATGTGAAAGACTGCAACCAGAAATGAGTAGGAAAGTGAGTCTTATTGGCAAAGCAATCTGCGCCTCTGCATCTGAGCAAGAGGAGATGCCAGGTGCTCTGTCCTCTGCTGCTCCTGCAGGTGTGCTGACCTCGCCTCCCTGGTCTCCTGGGGCTCACGCTGCTAGGACGCCAGTACCAACATGAGAGCCCCTCCCCAGCTGCCAGTGCTAGGTTTTCCTACTGGACAGTGAAGCTGCCCATGGGAACATACCAATGATGCCTAGATGCCGAGAGGGAGGAAAAAAAGGGAGAAATTTTAGAAGAGAGAAATGGGACCCAAAACATGCAATTTTCATTTGTATTGTGAAATATGGAAATAAAATTGCTAACTCTCTTGTTAAAAAATTCAACACCCATTTGCAATAAAAACATAACAAGTAGCAGGGCATGGTGGTGCGTGCCTGTAATCCTAGCACTTGGGAGGCTGAGGCAGGAGGAGTGTTGCAACAGCTAACATTTTACTGAATAAGAAAAAGCTGAAAGCTTTTCTCTAAGATCTGGAGAGGACAAATAATGCCTACTTTGTCTTTTCATTCGGTATAGTGCTGGAAGTCCCGGCCAAAGTCACCAGGCAGAAGTAAGTGAAAGCACTCAGATTGGAAAAGAAAAAGTCAAACAGTCACCGTTTGCAGAGCAAAACTTGTTTTCCCTTGTAGGTGAAAATCCCTCAGACCCCTCCCACCAAAAGCGAACTACGGAGCTAATGAGTGAATTCAGCGAAGCCCGGTGCACGAAGCTGACAGCGAAAGCCAGCTGCATCGCTGCGCGTTATGCCGAATCATCTGAAGTGGAAATCAAGAAAGCGATTCCTTCCACAGTAGACACAAAATGTGCCTAGAAATAAATTAACCCAGAGAGGTTTTCTCGACAATGAAAATTACAAAACACTAAAGAAATGGAAGAGGACACACAATAAATGGGAAAAAAATCACATAGCCATGGATTGGGAGACTCGGTGTTAAAATGTCCATACTATCCAAAATGGTCTCTAGAGACAACACCGTCCTTCTCAAAACACCAGCAACATTCTTTCTGTGCTCACCTCAGTGCTATTCACAACACCCAAGAAATGGGAACCAAGCTGTCCAGCTGCTGATAATGGATAAAATCCATGTCGTACATTTGCGCAATGGAATATTATTTGGCCTCAAAGAGGATAAGATTTCATCACTTTCGGCAATATGGGTGGGCTGGAGAGCGTACGTGAGGGGAAGCAAGGCAGACCCAGAAGACAGCGCGCCTCACTCCTGGGTGGAATCTAACACGTTGGCGTCTGTCTGTGTTGAGAGTGAAGGGGTGGCTAGCGGAGGCTGGGAGAGTGGGTGAGAAAGTGTTGGTTCGCGGGCACTAAGGCATGGCCAGAGCGCAACAGGACATCTGGTGTAACACTATACAGAGGCACTACTGTTCTGCATGGTTCAAAGAGCTAGACCGAAAGATCTTAGAAGTCTTTCTGGGAAGAGGTGATGCATGTGTCAACAGCACAATGAGGGTAACCCAACTGAAGCATCACACTGTGTACACGTATGCAGACACCACAAGGCCCTGCACTAATACGCGCCTTCTGAGACTACGCAGAGGACTGGCCTCTGGAGGGGCCAACCCCCAGCTCATTTTTCATTCTGAGACACAGTTTTGAGAAGCCACCAAGTTGTCCAGGCTGGGCTTGGACTTGTGATCCTCCTGCCACAGGCTCCTAGAGCACTGAGACTGCAGGCATGTGTCACCACTCCCAGCTAAGAAGCACAATTCTTATGATGCTTATGTACCTGGTAAAAAATAAATTTAAAAGATAAATATGATGAAGACAACAATATGCAAAGTATTAATTACTGTAAACATCCTCCTAACCTGTTTTAAAGTTGTTTCATTGCCATTTTATCTTTTCTCATCAAAATGGATAAAAATTTAAAAATAAATTGAAAAAGAGGCAAAAGAAAAAATAAATGAATATGTGCTTTTACAGAAAAAAATAAATATGGCCACATGTGTTATTAGTAAAGAACAGGTCTGCTTTCTCATGCCTACATGCAACATGTCACATTTTATTTTATTTTATCATTTATTTTTTATTTATTTATTTATTTTGCGGTACCAGAGATCAAACTCAGGACCTTGCACTTGCCAAGCAGGTACTTATGCCACTGAGCTATATCCCTTGCCCTGAAGCATGTTACATTTTGACAAATATGTATGTGCATATACATATGCACATACTTCATCACATGCATGTGTTATTACATGTGGTGCATGCATGTGTGCATGTGTGCTACATGTGATTGCAATATGCATGTAACACAAATTCCCATGGATGCTTAGAGTGAGACAACGAGAAGCCTGTAATGGAATCGACCAGAGCTGTTAACAGATACGGTCCCAGGAAAGCGCTGGCTTCCTACTTCATACACGGGTGCACTTCTCAAGGAGAACGTTCTAAAAATTGTATCCATTGAAGACCAAAAGCTAACTGAGTGTGTTGGAAATAAGTAATGAATGTAAAAGCTTAAGCAGAACCACAGAGACTATTTAAAGGTAGGAAACAGACATTTATAATAGGGAGGCAATACATCAGTCTTTAAAAACTCATTAAAGGAAGATAATGCATCTTATGTAACGTTCCCATAATAGCAAAACTGAAGTCCTTAGAGTGTTTCATGGAGCATGAGAGACTATAGCTCTTGTTAATGAAAAGCCCGCACGCGGGGCTGAGCTGAGGACCACAGAATGCACGCAGTCCGGGATTGCGTCCTCTTAGGAGCTGGGGGGCTTAGGCCTTCCTTTCCTGTTTATCACTCCATGAATACCTCTGGTTTTCCTGCATAATCCAGTTCAAACCACTTGCTGCAAGCTTGCTAAAGGAACTATGGGGCCGGCCAGATGGCTCAGCAGACTAAAGTGTCTGTTTAGGCAGACGCAGGGACTGGGGCTCAAGCCCAATGTGCTGTGCTGGCCCTGCACTGGGGTATACACCATCGAGGAAAGGTAGGCCAGTGACACACATGCGCACGCACGCACACACGACCAGGTGGACTGCAGGAGGAGCCATTTTGACCCTGAGAAGGGTAGTAGAATGGAGAGAGAAAGGGAAGCAAAAGAAAAATTGTCCCTGAGAGCATTGTGCCATGAGAAACACCTGAAGAATCAGTGATATCAATTTGGAGGTCCCAACGTGGTGCAGACTCTATAAACGAATCTTCCCTTAAAATAGTTCTTCAGTGTGAGAACCCTCAGCAGTAAGGACCACAATGTATAGTAGATGTGGGGAAGCAGAAGAATCTGAACACAGGGAAGAGGAACTGGGGAGGGCTACAGGGAGAGGGAGGGAAGAAGAAAAGGAAGGAAGGAGAGGGGAATGGAAACAAAACTTTGTAAGTGAAAGGGGAAGGAGGATTGAAGGGAGGAGAGGGGAATGGGGAAGAAAGAAGCAAGGTGCATTACATGCAGGTGCAAATTCCTTATGATGAATATGATCATTTGCATATCTGAAGTGTACTGATAAAATTNTTTGCAGAACCGGGGATTGAACTCAGGCCCTTGCACTTGCCAGGTAAGCACTTATTCTACTAAGCCATCTCCCCAGCCCCTAAAATTAGTGTTTTAAAAAAATGGTTCCACAGTCACTAAGAGTACCCTACATACATACACACACACACACACACACACACACACACACATAGAGTTGTTAAAAGAAAATAAATATAACAAAAAGATAATGAAATGTATAAGAAACTAGTACTCCTTGAGTCAGAACCAGAAGTAGTAAAAGGGACTCATGTATTTCAGACACTGCAACTTAAAAACAGATCACTAAAAGTTATGCTCCTGTGTTTCAATAAACAAAAGATAAATTTGGAAATAAATGAAGGCTACAGGAAATGCAATGAAGTGTGCTAGAAAATTTGAAATAGAACATGATTGAATTTTCATAAATAAAAGATACAAAAACAAACTTTCAGACTTAAGATATAGATTGGACAGCAGATCAGATGAAGAAAGAAAAAATAAACCAGAAGAGAAATAGAAGGCCTTTCACCAGGGCGCACCCCAGGGAGCAAAGGGCAGTTGGGAGGCGGAGGGAGAACGCTTGAGGTGTGTTTTAAAATTTCACTAAAATGATTAAAAAGAACGGGGCAAGGCAGTACTTGAAAAACTAATGAAGACAGAATTTCCAGAGCGGTGAGAGATATCAGTCTACAAAATTAAGAAGTAAAATTAATTCCAAGGACATGGTAGATGTAGATGTAGATATCGAGGTAGAGACAGAGACAGAGACACAGCCAGAGCAGAGACAGCAGAAGGAAAACCGCGGGAAACTGAAGCGCAAAGGCAAAGTTACATTCTGAAAGAAAAACAGTTACAGAAGTTAGAAGCATCCTTGATCTCTCAACAATAACAAAGAAAGAAAAGAGCAGTCACATCCCTAATTTACTTAACAGCAGTAACTGCCAACCTAGGAGCCTACCATCAGCTCCTCTCAAGTCTCTCGAGTAGAAGGTGAAATAAAGGCATTTCTTAGACAAACAAATGTTAAGACTGCTCACAAATTCTAAACCGTGCACCTCAGACAGAAGAAAAACACCTCCAGATGGAAGATGGATGCCGAGGACGGAAGACGACAGGGAGCGTGCAGGCGGAATTCCGGAGGCCCGGAGACCGGAGCGGCGGGGAGGCGGAGCGCGCCTTTGGCCGCTGAGGCTCTGCGGGGCACGGGGCTGCTCTGCAGGCCAAGAACGGCGTTAGGATGCGCGACTCGGGAGAGGCAGGTGATGTCCGTGTTTCCTTGAATTCTCCTCTTGGAGGTGTTTCTTTTTACTAATAACCCCAGCGCTCGGCCAGAACGCTGAACTTCTGTTTTGCTAAGGGAGAAGTGGTGGGTGAAGACGGAGGCGCGAGCCGCGGTCTTTGCGGCAGCTGTGTCTCTAGCTCTCCAGCCCCAGCCTGAGCCTGTATAACCATAAAGCCAACCCCAGCGCTTCCTCCGAAAGCTCCCCAACACACTCTCGGCCCTACGGGGTGCCGGAAGATTGTGCGGGTCTGAGATCACCCGCGCCCTCCAGCGCAGAGCCCAAGGCCCAGGCGCGCTGCAGCCGGATTTCCCGGGTCA
>NDGM011063819.1:0-17548 GCA_002564305.1 Octomys mimax
AAAAAAAAAAAAAAAGGAAAGGAAAAAAAAAACAGTTGTAGGTGCCACATGTGAGCAGTCCAAGCAGGGATACTCAATAGCAGACAGCAAGCATTGCTAGTAACTTGGTTTCCAAGTGCCATTATTCTAATTCCAGGGCTGATGCGAGGACAATTGCAGTTGGGAATATCTTGTAGCAGAGAATGAAAAGTGCCCAGAAGATGATGGGCACAAACAGAAGGATGCAACAGGGGTTTCTCCTGACCAAATATGGGGCAGAGTTAACATTGAAGGCATAGAAATGGAGTATGACCACTACATGAAGAAGCCATGAGTCCATAATGATATCTAAATAAGCAAGTGCATAAAGCTTAATGAGGAACAGTATAATTACATAGTCCCAAAATACTTCTCCACAAAATACTTACCAAAAGGGAATAAACAATGCCAGTATGATGGAGAAACCCACAAGACACCACCTTAGTCAAGAGTCAAAAGTTGATTAGCATAGGGACAAATCAGAATCATTTGCCATCTGGTGAGATGTAGAACAAGTGTCACTTTGATGATGTTTCTGCAGAGTGGCACCACACGAATTTAATTGTCAGGAAACATCAGAAGAACTCTCAAAATAACATTCTTGTAGTGTAAAGGCCTTAAAAATCAAAGAGACTGACATACTGTTTGACCTTAAAGAAGCTGTACACATGACTGGTACGTGTAACACCTGATTTCAAAGGGAACCCTATACTGCAAAGGACATTATCGACACAGTTGGTGAAACTTGAATAAGGTAACAATTCTGAGGATAGATGATAATAATTGATTATCTAATTAATAATTAGGTGATATATCAGTGTAACTATTTGTATTGATAATAACCTGTGACTGATGGTTGTATTATGATTTTGTAGGAGAATGTGTTTTATAGGGAATGTATACTCACATGTTTGGGGATGCTGTTATTTTCAAATGATTTAGTTTTCTTTTTTAAATGTATTTAGTACAGAGTCTACAGGGTCTCACTACACAGATTGGACTCATAGTGATTCTCCTGTTTTCAGCCTCCCAAGTGCTGGGATTACAGTTGTATGCCACCACACCCAGTCTCCATTGCTGTTTCTTCGTGCCCCAGGGGCAGGGCTGGCACTGCACCCTGGGATCAAACCCCTGTCTCTACGTCTGCCAAAGCAGGTGCTTTAATCTGCTGAGCTATCTGGCTGGTCCTCAAATGATTTAGAAAGAAGAGGATTCTTTTTACTTTACCTGAAGTTTTCTATAAATTTGAGGAAGCCTTGAAAAGAAAGTTTTGCTATACAGGTCTTACATGTCACGAAAGTTTTTATTTTCAGGGCAGTTGCAAAGAAGGTTCATGGTACAATTCAGAAGATTAAGAAGGAGGGAAAGATGTCTGAGTGTTTGTTAAAAGCCTTGCTGAACTGCAGAAGTTTTGAAGAACTAGAACATGTGGTAAGAAACTTTATTCTTTAGTGCCTGAATATATTATGACTTGGGTCTTTTTATAGTTTAAGACATTAAAGGCTGAAGTTATTAGCCATCATTTAATTCACCAAAATATTTATCTTTTATCCAGTTTTTTTTTTTTAACGTTAGGCCTTTAGCTTTTTAATAGATAGTTCTTGCCTTCAAGGAGTTATACAAATGTGCAGGTTAATAGAGGACTAAATTCGAGACAGGCATATAGGTAATTGATACAATAGTTAGAATAGTTAGTACAGTTGGTCCTGCAGTTATTTGGAAGTTCTGTATTTGCATAGTCAACCAAATGTAGGTTAATAATATTTGAAAAAATTGTGTGTGTTGACCATTATAGTTTTTTGTTATTCCCTTGACAAAAAGTGTAACTATTTATATAACATTTGTATTGTATTAGGTATTTATAAGTAATCTAGAGATGATTTAATGTATACAGAAGAATATGCATAGCTTATATGCAGATACTATTATTTTATGGAATGGAGTTGTACATTTGTGCATTTGTATGTATAGGACTGGGGAGGGTGTTCCTGGAACCATTCCCCCATGAGTATTATTGGAGGGTTGTATAGGAAGCTATGGGAATGAAGAACTCATTTGAGGAGAGATTGTGGGTGTGGGTGTGTGTCAGCTTTTGAAGGGTGGATGAAAGGGGAAAACCTAAGAAGATAAATAAAAAATGATCAGAGATATAGGAGGAGAGTCCAGAAGCGATGGTACATGGAACAGAGTTTTAGAAGGAGGTTAGATGTAGCAGGAAAGTGTGGCAAAATAGGCCCAAACAGGTGTATTTTGTAATTGCGAGATCATTGAGGTTCTTTGTGTTACCATGCTGAGCAACTTACGTGGGCAAAGATGCCAGACGGTGGTGGGTGGGAGAGTGGATGTGGATTAAGAAGCAGAGTCACTGTGTACTGATAGCTTTTAGAGGAGCTGGCGGGAGGGGAGCAGACAGCCTTCAGCCCAGGCAGTGAGTTTTTTAGGTAAGTAAAACCAAACAAGTAACTAAACACAAAGGAAAGTCTGAAGAGTAAGATAAAGCACATACCACCCTCACGCAGCAGGTGCTGGCTTGTTATTATGAGTTCATTTCTGAAGGAAGAGGCAAGGGTTGAAGAAAGGATATCTACAGCATTTTCGGTATGGCTTCTAGTTTTGCATGCTAGCTTTAATGTTTTCTTTTAAAAACCAAATCCTGTGTCATGTTTTTTATCTTTGCTGCCTAGTCTGCACCGTATAAAACTGGGAGTAAAGGCACAAAAGCCCAAAGAGCAAAGCAGCTGGGACTAGAGGCAGCAGCCTTGACACTGCTTGAGAACCCAGGGAAACTCAATTTGCTGTCTTACATTCGACCGGATGTTAAAGGTACCAGCTTTAAAGAGACCAGCAGTCTTTTTCTCCTCCTCTTCCTTTCTCTCTCCTCCCCTCTCCTCCCATCGCCTCTCTTCATTCTTTCATTCTTTCTTTCAACTCAACAACATGTTAAAAATGGCTTCATTAAATATGTCCACACACAAAAGAATATTATGGCATACAAAGAAAAAGTCATTATAATATGTCCTATAGTAGATCTCTTGCCTAAACATTTAACTTCTCTTTCCTTTAAAAAAAAATCTTTTATGTATTTGGTACAGGGTCTCACTATGCAGCTTGGACTTGTAGTGATCCTCCTGTCTCAGCCTTTCCAGTGCTGGGATTACAGGCCTGCGCCACTGTGCCTGGTTTTGGGGCCAGCTCAGCGCGCCCAGGGTACTGGAGCCAAGATGGCACGTGATCCCAGGGATTGAACCCTTATGCTTGTCAGGAAAGCACTTAGGCTGCTGTGTTATCTCCCCAGCCCAACTTTTCTTTCTTGATAAAGTGCTTATTCTGGTCATTTCCTCATTTTTATGTTGTTTTTCTTTTATTTAATAGTCTTTAAATATTTTTCAGATAGTTTTTCTTATGTGTGCTCCAGGTCTTTTCTCCCAGCTTGTAACTTGTCTTCTTTATGCCATCTCTTGGCAAATAGATAGCCTTAGTTTTAGATTTATTAACCTTTTAAGATAATGGTTTTTTCTTTTTAGAGGAATTCCTTCATATCCTAAAGCTTTTGAGATTCTTGTAAATTGTCTTTTAAAGCTTTTATTCTGATTCTAAAAGTTTAGCATAAAATTCATTTCTATTGTTCTGAAAGTATTATATATCAGTACTATGCACAGGGTATAAATTAAAACCCCACTCCTATGCTTCTGCTTTGCAGGGAATTAAGTGTCTTTTTCTGAATTTTACCTCCAAGCGTGTCTTCCTATTCTTTTGTATGTGAGAGAGAATGGGAGGGAGGGAGGAAGGGAGAAGTACTTCCGGGGAAATGACGATGCGGTGAACGTCAGAATGTATTGGGGTTTTTTCCCTCAAAATGAATGTTACAGTGCAAACTTTCTGGATAACTGGCTTTTCTTCAGAATGCCTTTTAGGTTCGAGTGGGGAGATGAATGATTTAAGAAAAATATTTATTTTTTATGTTCAAAAGACTTGTAGATAAAGAGGACGTGGTGTTTTGATATATATTTATTTTATGTAGAAGTGCATAAAAATGATTATTGTAATTAAATGGAACTATGCATGATAATCAAATTAATATCAGTCATTTCACAGTTAACTTTTTTGTGGAAAAAGTCTATTCTTAGCAGATTTTCAGTATACAATGCAATATTATTGGCTGTAATCCCCATTCTGTGCATATTATATTTCTAGGCTTATTCAGCTTAACTGCCAGTAACTGTAACTTTGCCCTGTATCTCCCTGTCCCAGCTCTAATTCCTTTTGGCCTTCTTTTTATTCTTGGATCTTCGAGGCACAGATGTCTGTAGGGGGCAGTCTCTCCTAACAAAATCTCTGTGTTGTGCTTGACTAGAAAGTCATGCATACCATAATCTATTTTGATTTTACATAATCCAGAAAATTATTTAAAATTGGAATTTGTAATTTAAAAATTGAGTGTGTATATCTGTAAGATAAAATTATCTGTCATATACAAGCATACCTCTCAATATTTGTGAAAATAGTAAGGAAAAGAAAAAGCAAAATGGGATTTTTTAAAGTTAGAGATGGTTGAAATAAATAAAATTTGCTTAATTCTAAATGTGTATTTTTATTGAAAAGGTGAAAGATTTATGTGATCTGAAGAGAAACCAGAGTATTGTGTCTGTAATTAGATTTCAAATGGTTGCAACACTTAACATTTTAATAAGAACCGAGACTGAAGAGTCAAGCCTGAAGCTTAACGGCAGTAGGAACTGTCTGTGCTCCCCATGGATGTTGGAGCTTGTGGAATGGTGCATACACAAAGCTTTAGTGCCTGTTTTCTCCTTTTGGCTTTTTCTATTTCCCACCTCCTTTGGCACAAAGGTCTACTTGGTTCTTACAGATTCAGAGTTTTTACTGGGTAGTTTTTTTTTTTAAGACAGAGACTTGATTTGTAGTGTAAGCTGCCCTGCGCTCATTACGCAGCTCAGGTTGGCCTCAAACTCATGGCAGTCCTCCTGCTTCAGCATCCCAACCGCTGGGATTCCAGGCAGGCACCACCGTGCCCAGCTGTCTGGGTAGGCTTTTACTAAGCATCTCTTTCGATTGTTACATATGGTGATGTTCCTGGAATTAGTGATGATGAACACCAGGTGGTAATATTTCTGATCATGCGGATACCTTAGGACCCAGTATAGTTATGGTAGCACTTGCAGCCCTAACAGGACTCTCTGCTTGCTTTATTCCCTTTCTTTTATACTGATCACAAATATAGAAGAATTATAATTAATTGAAAGTAAGCAAATAGGCACTACTTTTTAAAGTTCATGTGAAATGTTTTTCTCTTCTTGTGATCTCCTTATGATACATGCCTACACACAGCCACCTTCTGTCTATTGCTGTTTTTCTAAAGAAACATTTTTACAATTATCATAATTACTCCAAGAAATATTTAAGAGACCAGCTATTTTGCCCTGGCCCCCTATTAGATACTTCTTGCTTGCCACAGACCAATAAAATTTTGGTTTGAATCAAAAAACTACTGTGCCACAGATGGATGAGATCACACATCCTTGGGTTGTAGCAGGCAGGCAGGTTATTCTGTTACAGATAGGAGGTAGCAAGTGAAGATGGAGGGAAAAGATTGGCTGTTCAATTTCTTTTCTTTTTTTTTTTTTTAATGTATTTAGCACAGGGTCTATACAATCTCGCTACACTGATCAGACTCATAGTGATCCTCCTGTTTTTCAGCTTCCCAAACACTGGGATTACAGGGGTGCACCACCATGCCCAGTCTCAATCGTAGTCTTAGCTGCCCGAGTGGCATGGCTCAATTTTGGTTTTTAAAACCATGCCACATAGTTTATTGATCTCTTCTGCGGTAACCCATAACCAGGCCTAGAATGGTGGAATCTTTATTATTATTATTATTATTATTATTTCTTTGGAAGATAGGGTCTTGCTATGCAGTTCAGGCTGGCCTTGAGCTCATTTTGTAGCCCAGGCTAGTGTCAAACTTGCAGCAATCCCCCTGCCTCCGCCTCCTGAGTACTTGAGTTCCACCCCCCATCCCCCATGAAATCTTTATTTCTAAGACCTCAATAGTATCCATTTACTTTTGAAGGGATTCATAATTCCTGTTGTCATTTGATTTGATGCTGTCCTGTGATTATGAGCTGCTGGCAGAGGCTTGAGTAGTATCATCTATGGACGAGCTACTGAGGGATTTCCCTTCTGTTCACCTTTTTCTTACAGGTTTGGAGGGTTGGAGCGTCTGCTGTTAGAAAGAATACATTATGAGGAAGAGATATAATTTTTACATTCTGTGGATCTCGTTTTCTCCTGACTTCACTGAAATGCCCAACTTTTGGAACTCTTGTTATCCTTGGTTATACTAATCCCAACACCCAATTTTATGCGATTAGAAAAGGAGCCTTTTCAAAATGGATATGATTTCTTTTCCAATTCTTTTCTGCTTGGACTGAGAGGGATATGTGATTTTTAAAGAACTTCTCAGCTGACTGATACTTTCTACCGCTCCTGAGACCACTGCTCTAGAGGCAGCCTAAATCACCTCCCTAGCTACTGAGTATCCCAGTTACCTCAGATGTTCTATCAAACAATACAGTCCCACAATCTGGCCATCTAAATACATATATTTATTTTAGGAAGACAGGGTCTTCCTATGTGGCCCAGGCTGGCTTTGAACTCACAGTGATCCTCCTGCCTCTGCTTCTCGAGTACTGGGATTATAGGTGTGTGCCAGCATACCTGGTTTAGAATGTGTATATATGTTCGTTATAGTTTGTATCTAGTTGTCCCTCCAAAGCCTCATGTAGTCAACAGCTTCTAGAGTTTGTGATTAATTCATGAGCCAATGTAGGAATTGTGGGTATGAGTACTGCCCCTGCCCTGGGGTGGATAATCTGTATTACCATGTAAGGAGGAGAGAGAAGCTTGCTAGAAGCTGCAGCTGATGTTCTTCCCTTTGTTCTTTGCTATTTTCCACCCATGAATGGCTGCCCTTTGCCATGTGCCACTCTGCCTTGGAGCCATTCAACTGTGGACTGAAAACTCCACTAACTGTGAGCTAAATAAACCTTTCCTTCCTTAATTCTGGGTGTTAGGTATTTTGTTCCAGCAACAAGAGAAGAGTAAGACACTTTTTATTTTATTTTGTGATTTAATTTAAAAAAAAAAAATGTATTTAGTACAGGGTCTCACTACACAGATCAGATTTGTAGTGATCCTCCTGTTTTCAGCCTCCCCAGTGCTGGGATTACAGGCATGTTCCTCCATGCCCAGTTTCAATCCCTGTCTTGGTGCACCCCAGGGGTCGGGGCCAGCACGGCATGCCAGGTATCAAACCCTGGTCCCTGCATCTGCCTACGCAGGCGCTTTAATCTGCTGAGCTATCTGGCTGGCTCAACAATTTTTATTTTTTAATGTTTATTTATGTTTTTTAATCAAAAAATAGTAAAAAAAAACCATTAGGAACTATACAATTCACTAATCAAAATAATAGGAATTCAGTAATGCTTGCTGTATTATGTAATGTTGTCTTCAAATTCGTTGTTTAGATTCCAGGTATAAGCATGCAAAATTGGTGAAAACAATAAAAGGTATAAGAAATTGAAAAAGAGAAGAAAAAATTTAAGCATCAACTGCTCCTTTTAATAAAACAACAGAAATCAGCAGTATGATTATCCAAGCTATCCTGTATATATATGTAAACATATCTTTTTTCCTTCTTCCCTTCTTTTGTCCTTTTCCTCATCTCAGTTCCTTCCCTTCGAACAGATTCTTTCACTTTCACAGTATCTATTATACCTTTCAGATTTTATTTACTCTTTCAGGTTGTTACAATTATGAGACAGTATGTTTACACACATGGGTCTTATTTATTTCACTTGTGATTATGGTTTCAGTTGCATCCATTTACCTATAAAAGTCTTGAGTTTATCTATTTTATAGCCAAGTAATACTCCATTGTGTTTATTTTTTATTTTTTGGTACTGGGGGATCGAACTCAGGAGCTTATGCATCCCTGGCAGGTGCTTATGCCGCTAAGCTATCTCCCTGGCCCTCCATTGTGTTTTTAACAAATACGTAGTATATTTTATTTTAGGTCCTCAGACCATACTTTGCAATTCTTTGTGCTAGAGCTCAGTATTATTTTAATTAAATGAGGTTCATTAATTATAGAAACTTCTCAAATTGTATTCCTTTCATATGGCAGGGCTTTGTACCAGTCCTTCATTAACGGAAAGTTCGTCGTTTCCTCCTGGTTTCCTTTGTTTGCAGCAGTGCTTTGCATTGTATGTTCCATACTTACTACTTACTGACTTAGACCTTGGTTTTTTAATTATTCTTTTTGTAATGATGCTCTGAGGTCCTTTGGGGATCTAGGCTTGATTGCATAGAGAACAAGTTTTTTTTTTCTTTTTCTGACATGGTGCTTCATTATGTATTTCAGACTGCTCTTGAACTAACTGTAGCCTAGTCTAGCCTCAAACTTACAGTGATCTTCCTGCAAGATTAGGTGTGTCCCACCACACCTGGCACATAGAGAGCAATATCTTAGATGAAGATTGATCTAGGGAGGTGGTTAATGTAAGAGTAAGTATATATTGAGTTCTTCTATGTGCCATAGCTGTCCTGAGTCCTCTCCATTCTGCCTTATGCAAGTCACTTGTTACCAAAAATTTCCTTGTGGAGAATTTCTCTTAAAGTGTGAATAGAATCCCTATTAATGTTAGTGACCAAACTTCTCTGAATTTCTTTCAAATAAATAGTTATTTCAGTGGTTGGCATTTGCTGTCACAATACAGACCCCCAAAGGCATTTTCTGTTTATTAATTGTACTACAATAAATTCTGTTCCACTATTGTCTCTGTGCCTGTTACTCATACTCATAGAAAAATGTATCCATGAGTCTCAATGCTTGTGTAATTCAAGCCTTAATATAAAACAACAGTAGTAAGGCTTGTTTCAAATCAAGTAATAAGGACAAAAGAAATGAAATAGAGCCATGAATTGCTCTTAGCCAGGGCTTAAGTGGATGCTGTAGATGCTGTGGTGTATCAGGCTTGCTGCTGTGGGTCAGCAAACCACAAGTGCTCGGAGAAAACTAGTTGGTCTGATTGTGAAAATGAACACCTGACTGATTGCTCTTGCTTTGTGTTGATTAAGCTTAAGGAATTCAAATGGATCATTGAAAATGAATAAATATTTTATTCCCAATATACAAATATTAATAAAATTCTTTGTAAGGGAGAATTTTTTGGTAACAAATTGTATGGTTTGGGATATGATTAATATATTTTTGATCTTTGCAATCACTTCATGAAGAAGATAGTATTATTCTATTTTTTATAGGACACTGAGGTAGACAAGTCAAGTAAGTTGTCCAGTAATTAACAATTACTGGTGGAACCAGGTGTAGACCAGCAGTTGGCTCCAAGCTGTGTTTTTCCCCACTGTAACTAATGTGTTATGTAAAGGCCTTGTGTTACTACTGTGGAGACTGGCTTCTGTTACATATGGAAGCAAGTCACTGCTGTCATACCTTTCTATCTTAGGTTTGTCAATTTAAGATTTTATTTTGACTGGAATTTAATGTAATGTGATTTAATTATAGACTTTAAAACTAATGTTAGACTTTATTTCTGTTCTGTCTCACCCCTTTTCCTAAAGGGCTTTCTGCTCTCCAGGATATTGAGACAGGAGTGCAGCATATTTTAGCAGACATGATTGCTAAAGACAAAGACACGCTTGACTTCATTCGGAAATTGTGAGTAACTCTTTATAGAGTTTTCTGCTTTGTGGACTCATGCTGTTAAGAGTCACATGGTTTGTGCTAATACCAGTATTCATTAAAAACTTTGTACTGAGAATTTTTTTTTTTTTTAAGTAGCAGAACCCTTTGTTCAAACAAAACAGAACCCTAATATATAAAACAGATAAAAGAAAAGTTGTTTTAATTGAATTCTGAGCAGGGAGCCTGGAACTTTGCCTCCTCATCTTCTTTCCTCAGCGGAGGGCCTAGATGAACACAGTGTGCAAACCACCGCTTTTCACAGTTTTTCCCAAGGAGAGACTCATGTCCATTCAGAATAGTGCCATTGCTTTTTAAACATGCTAACTGTGATGTGTATGCTTGACTTATGTCTATAATATTTCATCCTTGGTATTTACCTGTGGTTGGGTTGATTTAGAATGGTGGTGTCAGGTGTGGTGCCTAGGGCTGGCCTCAAAACGAGCTTCAGCTGCTGGGGAGAGCAGCTTATCCATGGCATCACAGTTTGATTGTGAGAGACTGATGCAAGGTCTTTGTTAGAGTCTTTTGGGCTTATAGATTTATGCCTCGTTAAAAAGCCCTTTAAAACTTTTTTTGTACTCTGTCATTCTTTTTCTGCTACCTATTGGAGGAGAAGACAGGTTTCTGCTAGATTTCCCCTCCCTTCGCCAACATCTCCACTGTTTCTTATTGGGTTTTTGTTAATGCAAGGGACAAACTGCTCTGTATTATCAGTGGCCCCAGCTGGAGGGAGAGGAAGTGGGATAACTGCTCAGGTTGAAAACTGTTTTTGTTAGTCATTATGCTGTTGAAATTTGGTTCAGATTTACAAATTGCTATTGGAAGCTATCCTAGTACGTCCTTTTGTTTGACTTCTCAGCTTTTAATCGACTGTGACGGCCTAATTCAGTGGTTAGAGAAGGATGATATTTAGACTAGTATTATTGGCCTGATTCCTTAGATACCATATTGGAGCATCATTAAACAAATACCATTTGATAACGGCTTAACTTTTTTGCTGTCTGCAGTATATGTTAATAACTACTTATGTTTTGACTATTTGTGTATCTGAGCAGGTGCCAAAATAGATACATTTGTATTCAGTCATCTCTGGCAAAAGTATCCTCAAAGAAAGTAAATGAGAAAGATGTTGATAAATTTCAACTCTACCAGAACTTTTCATGTAACATAAGAAACATTCAGCACCATCAGGTAAATAAGGAAATTGCTTATGCATACAGATGATGGTAGTAAAATAACAATACTTTGATTTGAAGAATTTCATGTCAAATACTATCTCTTTCTTTAAATGTAAAATTATTCTAAGTTTATCATGTTTTCCTAATTTTATAAATTGCAAACTGAAGACTCAGACAAGTTAGTAAGTAACACTGAAAATTTTTAGCAGGTATCTTGTTTTTTTGGCTGATGATCTTGCTTGTTAGACTCTGCTTTCTAATATGCTTGGATTAGGGGCTTAGTTCTAGATGTTTTCCACATGCAGCACAAATCAGATGGTTAGAATAAAGTGCTAAAGGTCTCATTTAGTCGTTTCAACCATAGTCATTGTATCTGGGTCTTCTAGTTTTTCATTGTACTAATATTTTTTCTAAAATGTAGTGATAGGCTATATGTACACTATAGAATGTGGCTTTTAAAGAATAAAAGGCATTACAAATCAAAAGTACAGTAGTGCTGACTTTTGTATTTACATGTGTAGTTAGTTTAACCAGTGTTCTTCATATGGCATTGAGTCATCACACAGTGTCTTCATTGCAGCCATAGGGACTCTGTGATACTTCACGTAGAACAGGCTCATGAGTGGCACACTCCCTTCTTTTTGTTTGTCTTGGCAGTCATAATTTTGCCTGTTACATAGAAAAAGATTTAACTGTTGAAAAATTTGCATAACCAAAGATGTGCTCTTCAACATGTTAAGAGTGTTTTGAAGAGTGTTTTAACATTTTAGAGCGTGGTGCCTTGGTTTATGAATTTAATTCTTTTTCCATGATGCTAAATTTCACAGAAATTATTCCATGATTCTGAGTGCAACCAGAATACCCTTGTGATTGCTTTTATATGCTTGCAAGTTTGTTGCACCAGAATCACAGAACAGGTTCTGTGACCACCATCATGGAAAGAACAAAGTCTGTGAACTGAGGCACCACTGTGTAGTCCGAGTTGTTGTATAATCAGTCTTTAAATTTTTTTTGTCATTTTTGAATAATTTTTCTATATATAAAATTCTTGTAGTATTTAGACTATACCATCCACACCCTGTGGTGTATCCTCCTGTGGTTCTTGGTGAGTAACCTTTGTTCACGAAACATCACTTCAGTTGCATTCAGGATTCTTTGTTATATATCTTGTAAAAGCTTGATTTTAATCTGACTTGTGGGTATCTGAGTTTGTCCTACTTGAATTTCATTGTGAGTCTTAGAAGTGTAGATTAGTGTGTTTTTCTCAGCATTGGGAAATTGTTTCTTCAAATACTCTTTTTTTTTTTTTTTTTTTTTTTTTGAGACAGAGCTTCACATGTAGTTCAGACAGGCCTTGAACTCACTTTGGAGACCAGGCTGGCTTTGAACTTGTGGGAATCCTGTCTTAGCCTTCTGAGTGCTGGGATTAGAGGCATAAGTCACCATGTCTGGCTTCTTCAAATATTTTTTCTCCTCATCTGGGAATCCCATTCTATGTAGTGGGTAGGCATGGTAGTGTCCCACAGATCTCTTAGGCTCTCTCCCCTTTTTCTTTTCCCCCAATCCCTTGCCACTCCCCATAACTTTCTTCTCCCCTCCCCTCTCCTCTTTTCTTCTCATATGGGGTAATTTCTTTCGACTTATTCTCAAGTTTGCTGATTTGTTCTCTGCTTGCTCAAATTTGCGATTGAATCCCTCTGGTGGATCTTTCATTTCAATCATTGTATTTTTTCAGTCTATAACGTCTATGGTGGTAGGCAGGAACTTGGCTCAGGAACTTAATTCTTTCTAAAATTCTGGTTGCAGAAGTTGCTCCACAATTCTGGTTGCAACTAAATTATAAGCACTGTATTTGGTTGCTTTTTATAGTTTACCACATTTTTAAATTCTTTTGTATTTTTTGTGCATCACTCTCCTAGCTTCTTTTATGTCTCTTTCCATGATACCCTTTAACTCTGAGCATACTTCAGGTGTTTGTTTTTTTTTTTTTTGTGGTACCAGGGATTGAACTCAGGCACTTGCGCTTGCCAGGCAAGTGCTTATTCCACTGAGCTATCTCCCCGACCTCAGGTGGTTAATTTAAAGTCCTTATTTTGTAAATTCAATGTGTAAGCTCCTTTAGGACAGGGTTTTTTTTTTTTTTTTCTTTTCTTTTTTTTTAAAATGTATTTGCTACAAGGTCTTGCTAAGCAGCTCTGACTCATAGTGATCCTCCTGTCTTAGCCTCCCCAGTGCTAGGATTACAGGCGTGTGCCACCATTCCTATATGCTGTGGCTGGATCACTGTGCCCTGGGGTAAGGCTGGCATAGCATGTGGTTCCAGGGATTGAACCTGGGTCCCTGCAGTTGCCTAAGCAGGTTGTCAGTCCACTGAGCCATCTGATCGGCCCTGGTAAGGGCCATTTCTTATTTTTAGATGCTTTATCTTGTTTTTCTTGTTTCTTTAGATACTTTGTCTAATAAAAACTGGATATTTTGAATATTATAACATGAAAGTCACCTTTTCCATTTCCTGGTGTTACTGCTACTTGTTGCTTTAGTAACTTCTAAACTTTTTAAAAATCTGTGTATTCTTTTTCTGTGCGTGGTCACTGAAAACTATCTGCTATTTGATAGAGTTTTCATTAATTGTCTCGAGCTCTCTTCATTCCTCTCACCCAAAGAAAACAAAGCAAAACAAACAACCTTTCTCAGCTTTTGTAGATTGATTATATGTTGAATTATATAGATTCTTCCTTTATCTGGTTTAATGCTTTTGATTTTGTAGTTTTCTTTGGTTCTAGGATTACAAACTGTGTTTTCTTTATGGGAATTGATCCCACTATTGTTTTAATCTTAGCCTTATATGATATGAAATGTCTTCCCTTAATCTTCTGCCAGGGCTTTCTAGTCATTTGGCTGACTGAGCCCAGGGCTTTCACACTGAGCGTTATCTCCAATGGCTCCCCCGATTCCCTTAAAAAAAAAAAAAAAAAAGGCCTTGCTAACTTGCAGTCCTAGTAAAGCCTTCTGGAAGGATTACTGGCATGTGCCACCATACCATGCTAGTGAAATTCATTTACAAAAACACAGGCCAGGCCAGATTGGTCTGTCAAAAGACAACATACTGAATTTAAAGATCTTAATTGGCTTTTATTTGCAGCTCTAGAATTGAAAAACACCTCAATGTATAAAGTGGAATGAGCTCTTTCAATGAGCTGAGCAGAGGTCTTCGCTTTGAGGCAGACAAGGGTTGAGGAAAGCAGGAACAGAGCATCCAGGAACAAAACGTGGTGTGGGGGTTGCGAAGTTACTTTCTTTGTAGAGTTAAAGCAGCGAAGACTTCTTACCATTCTGGCTAAAACTGTCTTATTTGGAGATTTGGCTGTTACTGCCTTTCTCATTATCCTAATTTCTTGGAAGATCAGACAGGTAAGCTTGATGTCTTGGACGTTTAGCATGAGTGACTCCATTTTAGTTTGAATTGTTGGGCCTAGTGCAGGAGTTCCACCTAGACCAGTGACTTCCTGTACACTTGATGCAGGAGCCTTGTGGTCCGTAGCCCTGGTGCGTGTCTCAAGAAAAGTGTACAGTATTCTCCAGGTTCTAAAACACTCAAATTTTTACTTTTCCCAGGGCCTTGTCATGATACAGTTTTTATTTGCTCTTTTCTAATGTATTACTCTTTTTGCCTTCTTTTGTATGCTGTTTTTGAGAAATCTGGTGGCAGTTGAGTTGTCACTTAAAAATGCTAAAGATATCCTGTGTTGCTTTATTTTTCTCTTTGTTGGTTTTATGGTTTTTTTTTTTGTTTTTGTTGTTGTTGTTTTTGTTTTTGAGGGGAGGTTAAGGGAGAGATTTGGAATTAAGAGACTTGAAGTGTTCTCTAAACCAGGAAGTCCTCAATAAATTATTTAATATTTATTTTTCTAATGTGTCACTGCTGTAAAGAAGGGGTAGTACTGTATTGGAATGTTCCAACTTTTATGTAAGATAATTCTGATTTAAATATAATTTTAAAAACTTTATGGCACAGACATGAAGATATTTTAAGTGTTCTAAAATGACATGGAGAAACTTCAGTTAACTCACAAGTATTTCTTGAATACTTATTATATGTTGGGTCTTATTTGGGGGATAGAGGTGACATGGCTTCTGCCCTGGAAGATTTAAAATTTTCATTATTTAAAGTTGTCAGTTTTTGTGGACTTTGTATTTATTATATCAGGTGAAATACATGCTTGCAATGAATTGGAGAAAAACGATTTTACTTACCTAGTTGTAGACTAGATATAGTATAATTTTTTTAATAGCATTAGCAACTAAGTACAGTTTACTGAATATCTCCAACCTCCGTGTTTTGTTTGTTTTTGAGATGTGGTCTCACTGTGTAGCCCAGGTTGGCCATGAACCCATGTTGATCCTCTTGCCTCAGCCTCCTGAATGCTGGCATTATAGGCCTATGCTACATATGTGACTTAAAATTCCTTTGCACAGGTTTGATGTTATACTTTGTTCCTTTTATATTTTTAAAAGATTTTTTGGAACTTGGAAAACAATAGATACTTGCATTAAAACCAGCATATTGATTAACTTTTCATCATTATGATTAAATACCTAGCAAAATATCTTAGGTTTATTTATAAAAAGGTTTATTTTAGCTCAAGGTTTCAGAGGTTCTACCCCATGTTAGGGCTCCCTTGCCTTTAGGCCTGTTGTGAGTCAGAAGGATGGCAGAAGGGTGGGACACAGGAAGGTTCCTTAAGTCATGGCAGCCAGGTAAGCAGAAAGAAGGGAGAGAGCCAGAGAAGAAGGGCTCCAGGGACCAGATGCAGTTCCCAGGGTTGTGGTTCGTTCCCTTCAGTGAGGCTGTACTTCCAGTTTCTGTCGCTTCCCGGTAATGCCATCCAGCTATGGTCATCAGTGTACCATTCCACTGATGAAGTTGAGAGCCCTTATGGTCTAGTCACCTTCCAAAGGCTGTCCTTTGAACATTTGCATTTTTGGTGGACATTTTAAATCCAAACTCTAATAAATGGCTTTTATAATCTTTGCTTGAAAATATTGTTTAGATTTTAGCTGTAAGATCCACATTTACTGGCCTCTGTTTGGCTCCTTATTTTGATAATTTGACTTTCTTCTTGGTTAGTCTAGCAAAGGGTTCATTATTTTTCTTGCTATTTTCAAAGGTCCAGCTTTTGATTTAGTTGATACTCTTTCTTGGTTTTCTATTAATTTTCACTTTGTTCTTTATTATTTCCTTCCTTTTACTCAGCTGAAACTTTGTACTTCTCAAGTGTTTTAAAGAATTGCTCTTTTAATATAATATTACTTAAGAGCAGGATCTGAGTTTGTATTTTTCCTTGGATACTTGTTAGCTTTGTGATTTGGCAAAGTTAGTCACAGAAAAATAATTATATCAAATAAAGACATTGCAGGGGCCTGAGGAGATAGCTCAGTGGCATAAGTGCCTGCTTGGCAAGCATAAGGTCTCCAGTACCAAAAAAAACAAAAACAAAAACAAAAGAACCCCAAAAAACAAAACCAAAAAAAAAAGCCACCCCAAAAGAAACAAACAAAAAACCCCCAAACAACTCAAAACCAATCCATTACATGGATCACTGGTGGTAGACAAGGTTACTTAAGATAATGTATTCCGCCAGATGTGGAGGTCCGTGTCTGTAATGCCAGCACTTGAGAGACTGAGGCTATAGGATCACCACTAGTTTGAGGCCAGTATGGACTGCACAGCTAACTGAACTGAACTGAACTGAACCACTGTGAGCACACAGACTATAGACAAACTGAGCAAAGTGCACCCTCCTGAGATGAAAACATTTATGGACAAGAAGTTATCATTGAAATTAAATGGTGGCAGACATCCCCCAGGAATATTGCAAGAGTTTGATCTCTATGAATCTTGTGATAGGTGAAGCAGCAGTGCAATACTGGAGTTGCGGTAATACTAGGAAAATGATGTTGTGTTGCAAGCCTTGGGATGAGTTTGAATCATGATTTGCTGTTCAGCAGAGCAACCCATGCCCCTCTGCAAAGGGCTAGTTTCACTATGAGTGAAAATTAGGTTATGTACTTTTTTTTTTTTTTTTTTTTTTGGTCTTTTTGAGACAGGGTCTTAATGTGCAGCTCAGGCTCTCTTTGGGCTCACTTTGTAGCCCAGGCTGGTCTTCAACTCACAGTGATCCTTCTGCCTCAGCCCCGAGTGTTGGGACTACAGACATGCCCCACTACACTTGGTGCATACATTTTTGTATTAAATTTTTTGGTTTTTTATTTTTTTATTTATTTAGCACAGGTTCTACAGGGTCTCACTACATAAATGGGACTCATAGTGATTCTCCTGTTTTCAGCCTCCCAAGTGCTGGTATTACAAGTGCGCGCCACCATGCCCAGTCTCAGTCACTGCCTCAGCGCACCCTGTAAATAAACTTTTATAATAGTACAAAAAGATGTGTTCAGAGTGGTAAAGGTTAGTAGCCGTTAGAGATTTATCTTGGCGCTTTTTATGTTCATATGTTTATCTTAGCACAAGTAATCTTTTTTCACCTATAGAAAGTATCCCCTCCTAACT
>NDGM011063865.1:0-28326 GCA_002564305.1 Octomys mimax
CCCTGTACTTCGCCAAGCTTGTTCCAAGTGGGTGCTTTAGACCACTGAGCCATCTCGCCAGCCTAAATAATAATATTGGCAAAAGAAAATGTTTATATTTGCTAGACTATTAAGTTATTCTACAAAAGTAGTTATACCTATTGAAATCTTTTTTATCAGTCTACCGGCTGCCAGTTCTCTTATAAAAAAAGGACCAGAATTACCAATTTTTGCGTGTAGGCCATCCTGTAGGACCCATGCAATCCAGTCCATGACCTTCTTTAGAATTGATGTAGCTAATTGGAGAAGTATATCCAAAAGTAGATAAAGGGCTGGGCGTGAACCGAAACTAAAGTAACGCAAGTTGGAAACAACTGGAGCGGAATAATTTTTCCATGAAGAGTGTGGAAAATGAGCAAAAATTGTAGCACCAAAAGGTGAAGATGGATGCTAAAGTCGAGCAAGGAGAAACCCAGAGATGGAGGACAGGGAGGTGATGTGAGGGCAGCTCTGGTTATCGCTTTCTCTCTTGAAACTGCTCAGAATTCCCAGAGTTTCCGGGGAGTGAAGTCCCTGGGTGGGGAGAACTTTGTTGTTTTTAATGCAAATGAGGTGGTGTGAACTGGATCTTAGTTACTCTGAGGAAAATCAAACTCCTTTCTTGCTAATACTAGATTAGGAAGTGGTTTTTTAGAAAAACAGCAGCAAGCCTGTTTCTTTCGACTTTTAAATCTCCATTTAGCCAAATAAAACACATGGAAGGAGATCTCACGTTTGTCTCTGGATCAAGAGATCTAAGAACAATTTTCTCCTGCTGTTTATTTTAATGACTCGTAAAGTTTCCGTAGTTCATCTGTACACTGGTAGATTGTTCTGGTGACCCAAAAAATTTCTGTGTGACACAGTGGAATCCCTCGCATTATCCCACTAATTCCTTTTACTCAGTAGCATGTGAGAAATAGCACAGGTAATGGCATAGAGGGTGAGGCCTTAACAAGCATGAACTATTGAGAGCATAATTCTGCTTTCTGACTTCCATTGAAATTACAGTGGCCTTTCTGAAAATAATACCTGAATTAAGTCTCAAAGATGAAAAAGCCTGAAAAAAAAAGCAACATTGATCATCAAAATCAACCAAGTATGAAAATTTATTGGTTAGGAAAAATAAACAAAAACACTAGGTGAGATGACCACTAACCTTGAGAGACCAAGTCTATTCAAGGAGACATTAACTGGCTTTCCAATACTTTCTTCGATTCGAGTAACAAGTCCTTCTAAGTTTTGGCTGGAGCAGTTTTGGGTTGTACCTGCTTGCCAATACAACATCCTTTAGCACATAAATGAATTTTACCCCAAGTTCTTGTCATTACAACAATAATTATTGAGTAAGCTATTTCTTGTGAACTCGCTCATCTCCTGCAATGTTAGGTTTCGTAAGGAGCAGACTTTTTGGGGACCTAATTTTGTACAAGGGAATCCCTGGGTGCAATCCTTTTTTTCCCCTTAGTGCAATTATGAGAGCAGTTTCCAAACTCTGGCAGCTGAAGTCATTTAGATTTATAGACTTTGTTAACACATTCTGATATAACAAATTAAAAACTAATTTCTGGCTCATTTAGTAAATAAAACATTCTTCTGAATGCTCCTTCCAAGAGCAGAAATTATTTTATCACATAAGATAGAAGATTTGTAAAGAAAGAAGTAAAGAAATAGCCTTGGCAGTCAAGGCCAGTTTATAGAGAACTGACATGTATTCATCTATCCCACAAATGGTTTCGGAGTCTGTGCCAAAGAAATAATTTAAAACAAATCTGGATCATAAGCTACCAGCAGAGATAAGAAAAATTACATAAATAACTATTAGTCTATGATTTAAAGTGATAAATTCTCAATGAGAGATATAAAGAGCTTTAGTGGGATTTTACACCAAGTATATTACTTTTCTTTCTGAGGAATAGAGAAAATTGTCACAAATGACAGATATTTCACTGGAACCTTAAGGGATGATTCAGACAAGTCCAACTCCAAGTAGAGAAGTCACATTCCAGACAAAAGGAATAAAACTCTGGGTGAATAAAATTTTTCAGTATGAAATTGCAGGGAAGATGATCGACGTAGTTTGAACGGTGGGTTGGCATTGTACTTACCCCTATTAAACTCAGACGTTACAGAATGAGTTCACTGTACCCCTACATTTCTGGCAATCCTCATGTATTATCCTACATTCTCGCTCTTGTTTATCTGTTTAATCACTTCTATTTTCTACTGGTCTCTCTTCTCTTTTCATACTCTATCGCGTGATCATTTGGTGTATATGAGGTATCTCTTTACAGTTACACATGTTCTTCTAAATGTGAATTTCTTGTTTTGTGTTTAGTTTATTAAAGTGGCACAGTGGAATATATTTTATTACTCTTTCCTCTTAAAGGTATGGCTCGTTGTTTTAGTTACTTTTCACTCATTGATGAAAGAAAATACCCAGCACTCAAAATTAAACGGGGACAGTGTTATTTAGCTCACAGTTAGTGGAGGTGTCAGTCCATACGTGGCTGGCTCCAAGGCAGGGTGGCTCATGGCAGAGGGAAACAACAAAAGCAATGAGACCAAAAATAGGGACCAAGCCTCTTTCTTCCCCTTTTGTCTCATCCAGACTGCTGGGATGAGGGCAGTGCCAATCCAATCAGTAGAGAGATCCAGCAATCACCCAGCCTTAATCCCAGCCCCCTTAATCCCAGCACTGCACCATGAATTAATTACAAACTCCAGATTCTCCTCCTGCCTCCCCACATCCACATGAGGCTTTTGATGACATCCAGACACAAACCATAGCAGGTGGCCTGTCTTGTTTACTCAAAGTCCATTTATTCTGACCCCTGCATGGTGCAGTTCATGGTAATTGTTAACATTTCCACCATATTTTTCTCATGCATTTTTTTTCTCTAAAGAAAAAGACACAATACAATCTCATGTACTACAACCACTTTTAGTTTTATTGTAATCAGTCTCTTAATTCTTTGTTTATGGACTTGTGTGAGAATCTCTTCTCTCTGTCTACCTAAAGTGATGCTGAGGAGTTAAGATGCATACAGTGCAAGCTTTGTTTGACTAAGTATTGCAGACTTTTGTTTTATTTAATTTAATTTTATTTGTTAATTTTTTTTTTTATATTTTTAGGGAAGGGTCTACAGGGTGCTCAGGGTCTCACTACTAGATCGGACTTATAGTGATCCACCTGTTTACAGCCTCCCAAGAGCTGGGATTATAGGCTTACACTACCATGCCAAGTCTTAATTTTCGGCTCAGCGCACCCCAGGGGCAGGCCTGGGGATCAAACATCAGGCCCCTGTGCCTGATTGCATGTGCTTTAATCCACTGAGCTATTTGACTGACCTTTAAACTGGTTTTAGAGAGGGTGCATTATACCCCATTCCCACCGGCAGACATAAAGTTTATTCTGTAGGCACAAGTCCACAAATCATACATGGTTCTCTACAACATTCTAAGCTTGCCGATGTCTGACCTTGCCAATACATAGGTAAGTAACAGATCATTGTTTAATTCTGGTTTCTTTAGCTCCTTGCTTTTTTCTTTCATAGTTTTCTAGTCTTTTAAATTATCTCTTTAATTTGCCTGTTGAGTTTTTTATGCATTTAATTAGAGATCTTACATGTTGCATTTTGATTGAAAGAGCACGTGTGAGAATAATGTTAAGTAGTGACAGAGATGAAGCCAGCTCATCTTGTTATTCTCAGGCAATAAGCAGCAGGAGGTTTTTGTTACGTACGTTGCAGTGAGTTTTTCTGATATATCACTTCCTATGTCAAAAGTTCCTTTTTTTTTTCTTCCGGACCAAGCCCTTTTATAAGGCACGCTAGGATTCACACAGCTCTAACAGCTGGGCTACATATCGGATTTGGGTTGCTGTGAAAACGTGCATAAAATATTGCTGGTTCTTTTCTAAATTGACACGTCAGTGTCCAGTCCATGAATGTCAGCTTAAATGGATTCGTCACTTGGTATAGTTTAAAGATAACAGGGACATGGACTTTTAAAAATGCTAAATGTTTATTGGAGAAAGTGGAAAGCAAAACAACAACAAAAAAGCTATTGGTAATTTTAATATAATTGCAAAAATACCTATATTACTTTCTTTTTTTTCTACCTAATATATTCTATGTATATGTACTTTAAACATTTTTTCAATTTAAATATCCATATCATGCAGTTCTGCCACATGAGACTAATACATAGCTGTTATGCACTCATACTAAGTAGTGCATGATTACAGAGGTCAGCTCTATGTCCATTTGTGCCCCAGAGCCACATTTAATGAGCACAATAAAAGAAAGATGGTAGGAAATGGAGATAGATTTTTTGTTTTCAAAAAGCAAGGGTTGGGGGATGGGAAAGAGATTTAAAAATCTGAAAATTTTTTCAAAAATAAATGGTCTAAGGCCGGCCAAATAGCTCAGTGGATTAAAGTGACTGCAAGCAAGTATATGGGCCAGGGGTTCGATCCCCAGGCCTGCCGAGTCAGCCCCACCCCCAGAGCATGCTGAGACAGCAATTGAGACTAGGCATGGTGACACTTGCCTGTAATCCCAGCTCTTCAGAGGCTGTAAACAAGTGGATCACTATGAGTCTGATCTAGTAGTAAGACACAACACCATGTAGACCCTTCCCTAAAAATACAAAAAATAAAAATAAAAAATAAGTAAATTGTCTTAAATTATGCATTTCTCAGGTTTGAATTATTATATCCCTTGGAAATTCTTATTTTTAAAAACTATGTATTTATTTATTTGCTATACGGTCTTGATACACTACTTGACTCATAGTGATCCTCCTGTCTCAGCCTCCCCAGTGCTGGAATTTCAGGCCTGTGCGACCACGCTGGGTCTTGGTGGCCAGCGTGACACATCTGGGGATGGGGCTGGTGTGGCATGTGGTGCTGGGGAATCAAACCTGGATCCTTGCACTTGCCAGACAAGCGCTTAGACCCCCAAGCTATCTCGCTAGCCCTGAAATTCTTATTTTGTAATCACTACCTCCACTGATGGCATTAGGCTATAGTTCCTTTGGGCAGAGGTCCCCTAGGGGGATCAGTGATGCATTCTTAGGTTCCTGAAAAAATCTGTCCTCTTCTGCCCTGTGAGGTCAGCATGAGAGGAGGCATAACACCACCAAACACCCAGTCTTCAGACACCTTGATCTTGGACATTTTAGTGTCCAGCAAAACAAATATGAAAAAGTCTTTTAATTTATACATGTGTAAATTTATATATTAAATTGAATATGCAAAATATATTTAACATATTTAATAAATGCATAAAATAATGTGCATTGATTTATATATATTATATTAATGTATATATAATTAAATTTTCATCTTGTTTCTTTCTTTATTTATTTGCTTGGTGCAGGGTCTTGCTTCACAACTCAGACTCATAGTGATCCTCCTATCTAAGCCTCCCCAGTACTGGGATCACAGGTATGCACCACCATGCCCAATTTTGGTGGCATGCCAACATGGCATGTAGTACCGGGGATAGAACCTGGATGCTTGCCCTTGCCAGGCATGTGTTTAGACTACTGAGCTATTTCCCCAGTCCTTTATATTTAATTATTAGGAGCTAGCCTATAACTGTAGATATTGGACTGTATGTGAGTTAGAATTTTATAGAGAAATTAATCACTTGGATATATGGAAAGATGATAGATAGATAGACAGAGAGACAGACAAATAGATGAAGTAGAGGTTATTGGAGGAATTAACTCATGAGCTGTGGCCGATTCCCACTTGCCCAGCTCTGAATGGAGAGCCATGGAGGCAGATATCCTGACACAACCCAAGTCTGAAGTCTTCAGACCCGGGAAAGTCAGCCATGCAAATCCTAGGGTCTGAGCACCACACAACCTGGGGTTCTGACATCCAAAAACAGTAGAAAGGTGGCCTTCCTCTGCCTGTCCTGTCTGTCAGTGATCATGGCGAGGAGGGGTACCCACCCATGCTGACAGCTAACCTTCCTCATTGAGACCCCTGACTCACGCTGACCTCCTGAGTGAGGCCCCTCAGAGATACAGCCATAGTGAATGCTCTGGCAGCTACTGAGGTGTCCCTTAGCCAAGAGGACATGTATCAGGTTGACATACATCCTGTAAGGTCCTCTTTTAACTGTTCACTGAAAATATGACATGGGCGGTTCCTCTCTTTTTAGCACTCTGTGGACCATGTGTGAGTTGCTCCCTGTGCCCACTCTGGTTGGGCAGCTTGGCTTTATGCAGTGAACTTGGGGCCAGCTTCACTCTTCATGGTGAAGCAAAGGATAAAAGAGGGGCCGGTTTTGGAAAGAACTGGACTCATCAGGAAGATGAAAGTGAAATGGCCCAGGCAAAAGCAAGGGTTCCTGTGAGGCCTTAGAGTGATCCACTGGGTGGAGAATAGATGCAAAGGGTGCTAAGTCTCCTTAGAACACAGATTAGTTTGTTTTACCAGTGGTCATCTTACTTTTATGGTATCTGGTACATAGTAGATGTTTGAAAAATGGCCTCTAAATGCCACTAAATCTAAATTCTATTGTTAAGTCTTAAAATAGATGTTTTTATTTGATATTAGTATTTTCATGATTTAAAAAGTTGCACCTATTATATTCATAGCATATGTCAGCATTCACTTCTGTTTATCCACTTCTTTAAATTGTGAGTGAATGTGTAGTCTATGATTTTCACAGAACAGCTCTCCAATGACCCGGTAGTAGTTAGCTGTACTACTCAAATGGTAGTCTTTTCTTTAACTTTTATTTATCTATTAATTTCATACAGGGTCATGCTACACAGTTTAGACTTGTAGAGATCTTTCTGTCTCAGCCTCTCCAGCTCCAGGATTATAGGCATGGGTCACTACACCCAGTTTCAGTGGCCAGCATAGCACTCCCAGGGTTCCAGGACCAGCACAGCATGCAGTATGGAGCATGGAACCCAGGTCCTTGTGCTTTCCAGACAAATGCTTAGAGTTCCGAGCTATCTCCCCAGCCCCTAGAATGGTTTTTATAATATTCCAGTTTGTCCATTACTGGCCATAGAAGTTACCGCTCTTTTGAAGAAAATATATTTTCTGTGACTCAGCAGGTGTGCCAGGCTGTGTCTTCCAAGGCATTTCTTGGCAGTAGGTGTGCAAGGGCCAAGGAAGAGAAAGCACTCACAAAGCATATGAAACCCACCGGGGTTAGGTCTGCTGTGTTTACATGTGGACAGGCTTCGTGACTGATTGGCAGCAGAAGGGACCTGTGAAGTATTTGGCTTTATTATCAGTAACTAATATTTTGTCAACTTGTGTCTTTAGTTGAGCTCTCACACGGGGAATATTTAGGTATTAACATTTGTTCAAGAGATCTGAAAACAGCATGAGTTTTAGAGCCCTAGATCTGCTGCTGAGTAATGTTTTAAGTACTTCCTATTCTGCATAATTGGACAAGTTTCATAATTTCTTTTGGCTTTAGTTTCTCCTTTCCTAAAGTTGAGAGATAATAGCTAAACTAATTTTTAGTGTAAGTGAAGATAGTTGCTAACCTTTACTGAGCACTGTGACCAGATTGAGATTAAAGTGTTTCTATGTGTATCTGCTGACGTAAGCATTCTGTTGCCCATCACCAAGTTTTGCACCTTACAGACAGAGAGGGGGGCAGCGACAGCAAAAAAAAGGTAGGTGGGCTTAACTGAAGGTTAGTGGCATATGGCAGAGCCTGATTTACGTTTGGGTAACCTAGCTACAGAAGTTGTATTGAAAGTATGGGCATCTCCTGACTACTGTGATTTTAGTGGTAGAGGATGGTTGTACTGCTAAGGGCAAGATAGCAAAGATGCTGCCCTGAAGTTGGGAGGGATGCTCACTACAGGAAAGAGCGTTGCTGAGCCCTCTCCCTGCCCTAGCCACTTTGTGTTCCTCCCTACTTCCATGTAGCGCTGGGCGCTAGTTTAGGCTTTCAGAGATGAGAAAGCTTTGCATATATAAGAGATTGTCTACATGTGAAATACTGGTAAATTGCTTTGTATATTTAAAATAGAATCTTGCTCCATTTACCTTTATTTTTAATTCTGTCTTCTCCCTTCATTCTCACATTTCTTCAAAAAATCATCCTTCCTAATTCAAAAGACAAAATTCTTCCTAGAATCTCAGAAGTACAGATGAACACCAGATTTTCCCCTACTCAGTGCTTGTCTGTGCCTTCAGCTCTCTGTAGAAGTTTCTTTCCTATAAAATTCTTCTAGTTTGTTTGGGCAATTTGTTGTCCTAAAAGAAACAAACTTCCACAGGAAGTTCTTTTTCCTTAAACTTCACAATGATTCCAAGCTTTGAGGAGATCATCTGATACACACCATGATTCTGCTCCGGGCCTTAGTTCCCCAGCATGGAGCCAGTTGGGAAACTCCAGCCCCTTCTGTACCCCCTTATTCTACTTCCTCTTTTCCTAATCATCAGCCTTCAACTTCTTCCCACTTACCCCCCATTGTGTATTTGACCCAGGATGCCAAGCTGCCAAGTGTGCCTCCGGTCCTGATCCTGTTGTCCTCTGTGTTCTCAGGCCCCCAGTGGGCATCATGTTCCCTCTGAAGTTGATAAATTCTCAACACACTCTGTATCTTGAGTTGAAGGAAACCTTAATCTCTGTGCTTGCAGAATCACATCTCATCACAAAGAGACACTGGCGTGAACGTGTGGCTGACCTGTCTCTGCCCCCAGGTAAAGGAAATGTCCCTATTTCGAGTTTTGTTAGTGAGTCACCAGTCCGCATCCTCCGTCCCCAGTGATTGTCCTGATTCCAGCCCTTTCTTCTCTGTGTGCTCAGCCATCACATTCTTGTCTTTTGTTGTTTTGTTTTCCTTTTAATGTATTTGGTACATGGTCTCACTACGCAGCTTGGACTCATAATGCTCCTCCTGTTTTCAGCCTCCCCAGCCCTGGGATTACAGGCGTGCACCACCACACCCGGACTTGGTTGCTGGCTCAGCATGCCCAGATGTGAGGATGATACAGCATGTGGTGCCAGGAATCGAACCCTGGTCCCTGCACTTGCCTAAGCAGGTGCTTAATCCGCTGATCTAGCTCACCGGCCCTTCGCCCTCTCTTTCTTAATGATCCCTGTAACATCCCAGGCCCAGAGTGCTGAGCGGGGCGCTAAGCTGAGCAGGCTTAGGAAGACAGAGGTACTAGTGTCATGAAGTGACTTTGGAAGGCCTGTGTCAGACAAACAGAAATAACACAATTCAGACATGGAGGGAGGATGGCAGCAATGACAAATTTCACAGTTTGTCTTTGAATGACACAGAGTTCAAGAAAGAGTATGGCAAAGAATGGCACAAATTTAATCACTATTTCTTTCTTTCTACTTCAATCATACAACCCTTTCTGTAACATTGGCTGTTAAAGCTGAAATAACTTTGCTGTAAAGCAACCTTAATAGAACATACAAGGTGTTTTTCAGTGAAAATGCAAAAAGATTTTTGTTGGGTTGATGATCTAAAGTTCTTCAGCCTGAGCTCTTTAGAAAGAAAACCTAAATATTTTAAGCAATGTAATTCATCTGGAGAACGTAAAGCTGTCTAGGTTGGAGGGTCAGAAGCAGTTAAAAGGGGCAGTTGGAAAGATTTTATTTGTTACTTTGACAAATGTGAAGTGCCGCCTTTCCTCCAAATTCTTAAATGAAAGTTGCTTACTTGGCAGAGCAGGGCTGGGTGAGCAGTGGGGAGTGCTGTCACATTCAGATGTTGTCTGTCTGTTCTGCATCCTACTAGCGTCAGTGTTTTGGGGAAGTTAGACCCCACTTCCTGTGGCAGTGCTAGCCCCAAAGTGGAAATTGTCTTAAAATGTAATCTAAATTCCTGTGGAAGCAGGTGTGTGACACAACTCAAAGGGGCACCAAGGATTTTACACTGTTTCTGGCAGGTGGAGATGTGTGTCCCTATAAGTTAGGGCAAGAGGTGGTCACACGTTGGGTTGGTCAGAAGATCAAGGCCAGCTCCTGGGCATTTCTACTGTAAGCTATTCATGAGCCATGAGAACACATGCAACCCTTATGCCAGACTTTATAATGGAATGGATGCAGCGTGCGTCCAAGCCAGGTCCTAGGTGAACATGGAGTCTCCCCCTGTCAGTGACCTAGGTATTTGCAAACTTCTAAGATGTCTCTGAGCCTGTGGTATGAACTAGGAAAAACGTCTGCTGCTTAGAAATTATTAGTGCAAGATAAATTCAAGGTGAGAGAATACTGTGCCTTGGTTTATAGGATAGTATGCTTATAAAGCCAGTTTCCATTCCTTTCCTTTGGCTTAATTTTTAAACCTGAAAAAGGGTTCAGTTGCCACTGAAAATCTTAGCAAAGATCTTCAAGTCTAGTAACAGCATTACGTATTTATAGCTCCAGTTTCCAGGCACAGATGTAAGCTTGGATTATTCAACTTGCCTTCCGGTCAGTGCTTCCACTTGTCAGGAAGGGGTCATTGGAGTGCTCGAGTTCTCATTTATGTTTCCCAGTGCCAGTCCATATTATAATTTTATCCTGAGACAGTTTGACAACCACACAGTGGAACAACTATTTTTTGTTCTCCTCCTTTCTTGGGGAAGAATGTAACCCTGCAACATCATCCACAGGACAGTGGTGACCATTTCAGGAAAGAGACTTAACACAGTGTCTAGGTTTTGCTAGATTATGTTCACAGATTTCAATCTTGCCATGGAATGCTGGTTTTCTAAAAGGGAAACTTGAAGTGATTTTGCAAGTTTATACTTTATTGGCTATGATCAGAGTAGACAGATGTTCTTATGACATGACCACTTGGGCTGGGGAAATAGCTCAGCAGCTTACATGCCTGCCTGGCAAGGCTGAAGTCCTGAGTTCAATCCCCAGCACATAAAAAAAACATGGCCACTCTTGTTCACTCTATCACCAAGTTACCCAGCATGCTCAAGAAGGGAGAAAAGCAAAATTAAAAGGAAAATTGTAACTGTAGAAGATCACGACTAAATTTTAGGAACTGTCTCTACTTTAAGACAGTTCCTATTTTAATTGAGGAGATATTCATGGTACGTTGGCCTCGTTTATTCTGCCTTCATCTCCCACAAAATGAGGGGTAGTTTGGACTACACCTTCTTCACTTAGGTGGACAACGTTGGAAGGATCATCCTTAGTCTTGTACCTGCAGTATGTAGCTCCTATTCTAGTGTCTGAAAACCTCCTGCTAGCTTCTAAAGTCACCTTGAGATGGAGCTGAGCATTGCAAGACCTTTAATCAGATTTTGATGCAAAGGTGAGAGCCACTGACAGCCAGCTGGCCCCATTGATGTTGGCTGATACCTAAAGAACTGAGCAGTGATTTGATTGTCAATAATGGCAGGGAAGATGCTGACAGAAGGGGTGAGGGGCAGCAGGTCTCCTGTGCAGTCCACTGTGCCTTTTTTTTTTTTTGTTATACCAGGAGTCAAACTCAGGACCTTGTGCTTGCTGGGCAAGAATTTATTCCACTGAGCTATCTCCACGGCCCCGTTTCTTTATCTCCCTGGCCCCCCACTGTGCTGCTGAAGTGAGTGTTAAAGGATACAACATAGATTTAGTGTGCAGGAAAAGCAATATGCTCTTGTTTTGTCATCTTAAATTATAATCCTCATCTGAACACTCATTTCATAGACTGGAAGGAATTCAGTCTGTTCCGTATGGAGATGGTTTCTTCCCAGAATCTCCTGAATGTCTTAGGTTCTCAGGAGGTAGTCTACATTGGTCAATGCCAGGATGCTTCTACGACTAAGTAATGTCTACTCTTGAATATGGAGGCTTCATGGGAGACAGGAATGCAACTCAAACCATCTTCACTAAAAACCAGAAACGCTCGGCCAACCGTGGCAATTTAGCAAGGCACTGCATCAAAACTAAATGAAAAGGCTGATGATGTGGCTCTGACCTAGAATGCTCACCTCCCATGTTCTAGGCCTGAGGTACCATTTCCCATGCTAAAAACAATAAAACCAGAACAAAACAGAATGTTTTTTACATCCTTCAAAAAGTCTCAGGCAGGTCTTTGATCTCTTAACCAAGTTAGATAAAGGTGCTCAGTGTAATGCTCTTTCTCACATCTGTTTTCATTTGGCTTATGTTCTTGATTAACTACTTCTTTTATTTTTTTGCGTGTGGGGGTAAGAAGACACCAGGAATCGAACTCAGGATCCTCATGTTTTCCAGGCAGACATTGCTGCACTGAGCTAAATCCCTGACCCCCAATTAACCAGTTCTTGCACCGCGTTGAATTATTGGCTGTCAGTCACCCCTAACCCCATCTTTACACACTTTGTATACTGGTGGATTTAAGAGAACTCTTATAACCAACGTGTTCTTATTTGACTCTCCATGTGCTCATTGGATTAAGAAGTGGTGGTAGATACTTCTATGTGAAAAATGAGACTGGTGATAGAAAAATTCCCTAGTAGAAAATAAAAATAAATAAATAAAAGAATGGGGAATGGATGCAGAATATGGGAAAGCAGTCATTGTCTATGTGGGCATGAAAGTGAGACTCTTTCCAAAGTGAGCCAAGTATATAAGACTGGTGTCTTCCAGGGTCCACTCTCACCTTTCTCCTTGAATTTTAACTCTGTCCTTCCTGTGAAGTGCTGAGAAAGCATGTACCTCCTCTTTCTGAATACTTATGGAATATATCCTTCTCTTTCCCCTTGTCAGTACTGTCTAAAGGCTCTTTCTCATTCCTGCTCCCAGTTCTGCCATCAAAACCTGGGCTTCTCCATAAATGCATTAGGTCAGTCTCCTTATTGAATGTCAGTTTTCATAAATGTCATGTGGCCTACAAGCAACGTTGGCTATGGCCGTGAAACCTAAAAAGAGCATGATTACTTTCGCAAGGAATGAAGGGAGAAATGGGAGGAAGGGATCACAAATTCTCTTTCAGGGCTCAGTACATTCGCTTTCCCTTTTTCTCTCTTACTTGACCCATTGTGGGTTATATGCCTGGGATGGACTGGTTAAATGATTTCATTCATGCTGCCTTCAGCCAATTGCATTTATATAGAATTCAGGGGGGCAGAATAGTAAAGTTCAGAGGCGTTTTCAGGAGCTTCCGATTGTGAGCAAGTGAAATAAAAGTTAGAGTGGGTTTTCTGATCTATGTTTTCCAGTTCTGCTTCTGGAAGCTCTAAGAATTTGGGGTTGGGATTATCTAGTCCTGATTTCTCATCATAGAGGCAAGATGAATCCCAGTGCTGATGTGACTTGCTCAAGAAGCAAGGAACTATATAACTAACTGCCCTTTTAAAAGGGCTTACTGTCGTGCCACGAATGGGATGATCACAGCTCTTGCACCATCCTGTGTAAACACAAGTCATAATGATAAGGGTTAGAAATGCAGGCACTCTGTGTGACAACTTGGTCCAGGGCTAGGATGGAAACTTAAGTTTTTTTTTCACCCCAAAGTTTATTACCTAATGCTCACCATTCCTGCTAATGTCTGGGTCTCCTGAGCCTCAGCCTAAGGCTGTCTCCCCCGTGACTCTGAGCACATGAGTCTCTTGCCACTGTTTTTGAATCACTAGTGTAGGTCCAAGCCAAGCAGGCTATTCTGGGCCCTTCAATCCTACTTCCATCAGCTGCTCTGCTTTTCAGTTTATTAAGGGGAAGGCAAGTGAGGTGTGTTTGAAGAAAAGTTTAATGGTAAAAGACCAATGAATGCCACTCTAACCTTATGACCTCTTACAGGTGGGTGCCCGGAGCCGTGACTTCCGTGGCTGTGCAGTTCTACCAGTGCACCACCTGGGCGCAGGGACTGTCCATCACACAGCCGCCCGCTGCGCCAGGCCTCGCCAGCCTTGGCTTTACCCATTCCTTCCCATTGGTACACACAGGGTGATCTTGGCTTGCCGAGCACCCCAGTGATGACAAAAATGCACACCCCCACTGATTTTGTAAACAATATTGGAGCTTCTTGATTTAGGCTATACTACCTTGCAGTTTTGTTTCTATATATATAAACAACAGATCCCCAGTACACAAACAAACAAACATAAAAAAGCATTTTTTTTTTAGTTTTTGTCTCCTACTCATTGTTTTAGTTTTGTCACTGTAGAATGTGTGCTAACAGAACCCGAAGTCCTGTGCCTTAAGGTAATTGAGGCCAATGGGAACATTTCCTATAAAGATAATACAAGAAATCAGATTCTGTGCCAATGGAAAATTGGCCAAATAGTTCTCTTCTTGTACTCTTTCCTTCTATGGGATTTTCATTAGGTCCTCTGCACCATCAATTATCACCTTCTAAGCAGATGACTCACCAGCTTACATTTCTAAACCTAATCCTTTCCATGCTCTAGAGCTACCTGCCGCTTTGGAATTGATTTCTCAATGTGTTTGAAGACCTTTGACCTATCAAAAATGGATATACCATCTTTCCTCATCCAGGGTTAATTCTTTCTACCCAAAGTGCCCTAGGGCTGGCCAAATAGCCCAGTGGATTAAAGCACCCACTTAGGCAGATGCAGTGGCTGAGATTAGATCCTTGGTATGCCATGCTGGCCCTGCCCCCAGAGATGGCAATTGAGACTGGGCACGGTGGCATGCCCCTGTAATCCCAGCTCTTGGAGGTTGAGCACAGGCAGATTACTACGAGTCTGATCTACGTAGTGAGACCCTGTAGACCTTGTACTAAAATGCAAAATAAATAAATAAAATAAAAAAATAAAAGTGCTCATTATTTATCTTTCCACAGATTGTCCTTTCTTTGCAAAGCTGCCCCTTTTGCATAAACCAAATTGGACTTTGGACCATGTTGATCCTAATGCCTGAGAGGACTTTCACTGCTCCCACCTGGTGCTGGGCACAGGCTGGGCGACTGAGGTCTCTTCCCGAGCTTGCAGTCAGGATGCAGATGCTGAGTCAGTAAGGTTACAGTGCTCACTTCATACAAAAATCGCTGCAGAGATAATCCCCCAAAAAGATTCCTAGAAAAATGAACTAAAAGTAAAGGGAGCTAATTTTTAGTAGGATAAAGGAGAAGATGCTGAAAGAGGGATGCAAAGGGTCATTGTCTCGATGCTTGTTTGGTTGCTGGGGTGTTATTGATAGGGCAGATTTGGAGTTCATTAAATGTCTTCTACATGTTACTAATTAATCCAGCTGTCTCTTGAAATATTTAGGTAGTGTTAAGTCTCTTGAAACCAAATTACAACCAATTGTGTCCTTCCTTTCTTCCCTGGTGATAATTATTATGAGCAATAGATTATTGAATGATTATTCTTTCCAAGTTTTGATTCTGTTTACTGTTTTACTGTAATTAAAATTTCAATATTAAAACACAGTTATGCAAAACAAATTATATCCTTTCTACCAGTGAGATAATGAGGCTAATAAACTGAAGCTGCTTTGCCAAGGTCAGTTAGAACTATATCTGACTTTAGAATTAAGCGTTGAGTCATTTCATTAAATATCTCCTTATTTACTTTAATGTTACTGTTTATTACTCAGGCTCAAAAGTTAAACCTCCATTTTAAATTACTCATTTTCACCCTGTGCATCTCAAACACTCTGTAAGTTTTCTCTTGAAATAGTCTCTTCTCTTCACTGCTCATAAGCCAAAATATGGTTTGAGGCCAGCAGTCAATACCTGACTCAGTGTGTTCTGAAATTAACTCTCGTACTTTATCTTTCATTCCTCGTAAGCATTTGTCTCACCCTCAGATGAAAAAAAAGCTGCCCATTATTTCTCCAAATACCACCAGAACATTGTTGCTTCTGTGTACCTATTTCTGTATTTCCCTCTACAGACCTCTTCTTTACCAACTGAGACGCTCTTCACTTCCTAAGGTTGAGGTCAAATATTCCCATATTCTGTGTAGTACTTCTAGATTCTTCCCATCGATAGTGTCCATCCTTTCCTTGAGACTAGTGCGTATGCTTCTAATGGAACTCCCTTGCTTGCATTGCAGTACAGAGTTGCTCATTGCACATGTCCCACCTGTCCAGTGCGAGCTCTTGGCCTGGGCGTAATTCCTGTTCTCCTGGTGGACAACATGGACCAATCTCAGCTCCTTCCTGGAGAGTGTAGGCACTGCCTCAGCACGCATTCGGATACGATCATTGAGAGACCCATATTAACTCATTAGACGCATCGTGCAGAAGAAAATTTCACTGGCATCCTTGTAACTCCTGCTGCCTCATAGCTGGCCTGTGGCTTAGCACACCTCTTCCACACAGCTGCAGAGATGTCTGAGGATTTAGCTGAAGCCTTTCTCCTGATTCTCTATTTTCCTAGGCAAGTGTGCTGCTTCACTTTGAAAAAGAAAGCAAGCTAAACGATTGGTGATGTGGAGTCTTTTGGTATGGTCTTCCCTACAGCTGTACTTGCAAAGACAGCGACAGTGAATCACTTTTAAAAGGCAAACACCTTGCGTCTTAGAGAACCAGTGATTCTGCGCATTGCATATATTTTTAATGTGGCCCATTGATTTCCAGTCTACAGAATATAAAGTCATTGCTGTGATATGACATTCATTCCCAACTTGACCGGGCAGATTTTATCATAGGTGAGAAGACACTGGAGCAGATGCCACTGTCACATTCCCACAGACATAGCTTGACATTTGAAGAAACATGTTCTGGCTCACTCTCTTGTGCACACACACACACACACACACACACACGTGTGCACATGGTAGAGCAAAGAAAGGCGAAGGAAGCCACAGCACAATGAATGAACGGCAAGGAAAAAACCCACAACGTTATTGAATGAGTCTGGGATTTTCAACTGAGGAGCTAAAATTATTCTATTAGCTTTTTACTTAGGTGGCCTAATTTTGAGATAAGTTAGAGATTGCAGGTGAATGTTCTGAAGATGAAATCTTGGCTGTCCTCAGCTAATTTCTACACTGAGGTATTTCCTCCTGTTTCAAATAGGATATTTTTTCCATGACACAGTGTGAATGTCAGTTCCCTTTTCATTTTTGTGGTTCCTTCGTGTAGACACAGAAAAACAAACGTGTTTGTGAGAAGATGATTAATGTCCCTGGTGCTCCGAGTATGGGCAGCTCGTGTCACTCACTTCGTTGTACTGTAAACTGAGAAGCCTCTGGTTACTCTGAAAGTGCTTTGCCAACTAAGGGAATGCTTAGGGAGAAAGGTAGAGCTACCATGAGGTTATCAGGCTTTGCTTTAGAACCCTAGAGAAAGGTAGAGAGAGGAGAAGACGAGGAAAGAGGAGGCAGGAGGAGAGAGGTGTGGAAGGTAGAGAAGGGTAAGGAGGAGGAGGAGGAGGGGCAGGGGAGGGGAAAGGAGGGACAGAGGGAAGGTAAACGTGTGGAGAGGAGTGGAGAGAGAAGGGGAGGAGAAAGGGAAGGGAAGGGAAGAGAAGGAAGGGGAGAGAAGGGGAGGGGAGGGAAAGAGAAGGGAAAGAAAAGGAGAATGGAGGGGGAGGGGAAGAGGAGAGAAGAGAGGAGCTAGGATTTCTTTCCTCTCATTTTTTCTGGTTCTGATTCTTTTTATGTGTTTTCTGTTCTGGGCTGCATTCCAGGACCATATTCACATGTTTCCATAATCTATAACCTAACATAAATCAGGTAGCAGCCACAGTTAAATGTGATTTGTTGTGTGTGTGAGTTTCTGTTTATGGGATCTTTATTGAGATTTTCAGCAGTAAGATGTGATATGTAACCTCTACCTATTTAAAAGCTTCACGCTGTTTGATCACCAAGATGATTTGAGTCTTCTTTATCTCAGCGAGAGGATATTTGCACAAGTTTGCCTACCATGAAGTCCCCATGGTGTGGTGTGCCCAGTATGCTCCCCATACTGTGCCAGAGCACACCAAGTGTGCTTTTTGTGTGGGATTACAGATTATGTGGTTCCTGGCTTAGAGACAGCAATTTACTCATAGAGGGAATGAACTTAATATAAACCCAGAGAAAAAAATAAACCCGGAATTTTTCCCTCACACATACCTAACAGATAGTTCCTAGGGTGACATCTGCTGAACACAATTAAACCTGGCCTGTTTGTCTCTTTTCATAGAAATAACATCAGTCTGAGACCAAAATGACTCAAATCCAAAAAGTGATTCCCTCACGCTTTAGCATCATAACCTCAGGGAGGAATAGACCATTCTGTGGTTCATATATCCCTCATCTGGAAGTGAAGAGAGTGTTTTCCAGTGTACAAGGATGAAAGGATTAAGTGAGGTACTTATAAAGCACTCTACCACAATATGTGTCATACGGTAGTCATTCAAGGAAAAGAAAGTTTTAGAATCCTGTCATTCAGGAAGAGGAGAAGGAGAAAGGGTCAGAGGGAGAGAGATTTTGTGATTCCCAGGAGACTGGATGAAGCTCTGTGTGCACTTTCTTTTATACAGTTTTCAGGCATATCCTTCCTCTGAGTCTTCAAGCTAGAGGACTATGTCTTCCCCCACAATGGCTTCAGTGTTCACGTGTCTACATGAATGTGCTAACCACTAGCAGTGACAATAAAAATGAGAAACAAACCATAGTTGCAACTGGGCGGAGAAAACTGCTCCATGGAGGCTTGGATTAGGAAGTTGTGTGGAGCTCACGGCTGCACGGAAGCAGGCGCACGACTTGAGAGCCTGACAAAGTCAGCCGGAGAGAAAATGCATTAGTGTAGCATGCTGTAAAACTCAAAAATGCTGCTGTCAGCAAAATGCTAGTGTCTTCTAAAGACAGAATCTAACATAGGGGGATGCAGGTCAGATGACACAGGTGGGTGACACCATGACAGAGGTATGAAGCATGGGCCATGTTAGGGTTTCCTGCGAGGTTTCTCCTGACAAGCATTGTTACAGACCCGGCTCAGTCATCTTAAAGTTGACATGAATGACATGCATTGTCCCTGTGCTGTTTCATTAATGAGTGTACGTGGCTCCCTGGATTCTTCCAAAGCTATATAGAGAGAGGTATATATGGAGTAGGTTTCAGAGTACAATGTTGGCACCTTTGCAATAAAATTATAAACGTTGAGGTTTCTCTCATTAAGGAAAAATATTACTCTATACTTCCCAAATAGTTTGATTGGTAGAAAAATAATACAAATCATCCATCTGGTTATTGTATAAATTATAGCTATAAAAATTGGGTTACAAATAATGTTCCCTGATCTGATCTTATTCTCAGTGATAAGTCTGATAATGATGTTTCTTGGAGTGTATTTAGAAACTTATTACAGTGGAAGCAATACTTTGTTACTGAATATTAGGATCTGTCATTTTTGCGTTCCTACTATGTGTAAGCACGGAGCCAGATCAGCTCTGCCACTCAGGTGAGTGCGTGAGGATGGTCCATTTCACAGGCAAAGGAGAGAAGTCAGAGAAACCAGGAATGTTCTTCCAATTCACCCAGCAGCATACGGCAGAGCTAGGGTCTGACCACGAGTGTCTCTAGCCCTGATGTCTTTGTTCAGTGCATGAAGGCCAGGTCTGGAGTTTAAGCCTCTCTACCTGTTTGTATCTGGTTTTTTTTTTTTTTATTAATTTTATTGACAGAAAGAGGTATTCCATTGTCATAGGATAGATATACAGCTATAATGAATTAATTTAATGAATAGAGTGGTTTTTTCCTAATAGTGTTTGTGGACAGGATATCTGCATCTTGTACTATGAGTAACCACTAGGAAGACAACAATTATTAAAAAAATAAATAAATTTATTGAGAAAGAAATAGCTATGAAACAGTTTCAAAACTGATTAGTAGGACAGTTTAAATAATTAATACAATGCATATTGTCTTCATAGTGGTTATGCATAGTATAAGATGCAGACATGATATCCTGTCCAAATACCATTAGTACAAATCTTTCTTTCCATTGCATTAAAAGAAAGTTGTTGCATATCTATCCTAGCTATTTTGTATATACAGATACAAAATGGCCCTTCATCTGTATCCCCTTTTTTGTTTAGTTTTGTCAGAGATGTGTATTCCATTGCCATTTAAATATTGTATTGTGTGTGAATTCAGCAAAATAATCCTATGTAGTCTAGTAGTCCACTGCATCTGTTTGGAATATGTGCGTGGAAAGTGAAGTTAAGTATGTCACCATTAGTAAAGTTCACGTCCTTTGCTGTCTTGGCTGATGGAGGTTCCATGGACAGAGAAACCAAGATTACCTTGCAGCTACTCAGCAGATGAAATCCGGGCCTCTCAAGAATGCCTCATGATCCGGGCAGCAAGCCCGTGGTAAGTGGTGAGGCAGGTGCAGGACAGAGGCCTAGGGCCCTGCTGCTCTGCCGCTCTTTCAGGAGTCTCCTGAGTGGGCCCATCCTCTGCTGTGAACCTGATTTTTGCTTCTACCAGCCAACTGGGAAGGAGTGGCAGCACATTAGCTCTGCGTGCATCTGGGAGCAGAAATCCTGGCCTCTGTCGATGGCCCACTTGCTGTTTTCAAACTATTTGGAGTGCAGCCCTGAGCCAGTGAAAACGCTTACAATATCAAAGCACATGAGAAACCTTATTAGCCCATAATCCCGTGATTGCTGATTCAGAGAGTACTGGTGACTGTCATAGGACTGCTGTCACCGTGTGACAGGGTCACTGTGTGACAGATAGCCAAGTGTACTGAGTTCTCCAGAATTCTGAGAAGAGATGCAAGAAAAATCAAAGCCCAGGACTCAAATCTGGATGGGCCATGTAGGATGGTGATTTTCAAACCGTATTACAGGGAAAGGACACCCAGGAGTTTCTGTGGGCAGGTTTCAGCTATATTAAATGGGATTTCAATGCCAATCCCATTGTCAGCCTTTCAAACTTTGCTTTTATGACTCTAGATATAGATTTCTACATAATATTAGATTTGAATAAAAATGTAACTGCTTCAAAAGATGAGCTGAAATAAATCTTTAATGGAATGCTGTTCTCTTATCTGATTAAATGGCACTGAACTCCCAGACATATTGTTATGCCTTCTGTAGGGTTTCACAGTGGATTAGTAACAAGGTTAAAATGAGCAAGAGTCAGGTGTGGTGGTACCTGCCTGCAATCCCAGCACAGGGAGACTGAGGCAGGAGGACTGCTGTGAGTTTAAGGCCAGCCTGAATTGCATAGTGAAACTCTGTCTCAAAAAGACAAAACAAACAAAAAACACATTAGAAGCAAGACCCTCTGAGCTTTGGCCTCAGTCCCTGCTTTGGCTTGCATTTGCCTACAGCCTTCTCCAAGGCTCCTCCTCTGCTGGGTCCTGCATCTGCTTAAAAGTTAGTTGTTTGTCATCCATGCAGACGAACAAAACTATTTGACTGATGCGGAAAGATATTTCTATGGCTGCAGCCAGATGTCAACATTTGTTTCACTTCATGATCTGTAAGACGCTTTGAATCAGTCCTTCCAGAGGTGAAAAGGAAGATGTATTTCTTCAGCTGTCGGGAAGCAAGGGACTGGGTCCAAGCTTCAAACAGCACTTTGGTTTATATTGGTCCCGTAGAGGGAGTCGTAGTAAGACTAAGGTTTTTCTTGTTCATGATGGTAGTAAAGTCTTTACAGCCCTTTCGTTAATGACAGAAGGCTGCTCTTTCTGAAGACTTACAATAGAAACTCATCCAGAATGAGAGATAAAGGAGAAAGACATTCATAAACTTGAGCAACTGTGATTATTGTCTGCAGGGGATAATTATGTGTTTAATAAGCTTGGAGCAGGTATAAGATGCCAGAGTGTTCTGTGCCACTGAGTGTGGTAAAAGGTCTCTGGAAATCAAGTCAGTTGAAATATTTTCATAAAAAGGAGTTGAGGAGAGGTTGAATCTAAGAAATAGAACTGATGGGAATAGGGGTACATAGGTATTTGCTTTTTGGATTTTTTTTTCACTGATTTTGATATACACATAGTTTGGGATATAGATGGAGCTCTGATTAGTCTTTTTCAGGATGAAAACTAGACTTTAGAGAACCTGTCATGTGTATCCATCGATTCACAGTCTCAGGTGTGGTCTGGCGCCAGGCTCTGAAGGGTGTGGGCCTCTGTTCATAAAATGGCATCCATTATGGCTGGTAAAACCTTTTCTTCTAAGCTCTTCCTGTTTGAATGAAATATCCCCCCCAAATGTCCCTAAATACATTATTCTTTTCTTCTAATACATTACAAATTTTAATTTATCTTTGGAGTTTAAGGAATATTTGAAGAAATGGGAAATAAATGTATTGGAAAATAGGCTTTTGATGAACCTATCTCAACATAGGGTAATTTCAGTAAACAGAGCCCACACATAATTCTGAAATAGCTTTTCCATGGTCCGATGCACCCCTCCTGAGCCTGGAGCTGCTAGTTAACTTTCCAGGGTAATTCCTACCACCTTCTTTCCAACTGTCAGCCTTAGAAAGAAGCATTAAAAATAAATGAAGGGAAGCCTGAAGAAAGGTATCAAAGGGAAATAAAAGACAATCAAAGGGTGAGATAACCCCGGAAGAACTTCCCAGCTTCTTCAGTTAATCTTTCCAGGTACATGCTACTCATTCCTTCAGGGCAGGTAAACTGTTTCATAGCAGACTGCGTTGAAACTTGGACAGAAGAAGAAGTTGAGCTTGCCTGAGAAAGTCTTAGCCCTGGAGGGACAAAAAGCGTCATCAGCAGAGCTAGAGAAGCAAGGCCAGGGCTGCTGGAAAAAAGGCATGTGTTCAGGGGTGCACAGGGAAGATCCACGTCTCTTTCCCAGACTTAAGAAGGATTGAATTTCTCCCTATGAGGTAGATACCACATATCTTGGTAGATTGATCAACATGTTTCTCTTTTTGTTGAATCTGTATGCATCTAGACTTGAGAAAGCAATGATAATGCCTGATTACATATCTATCTCTGTTTCTTGTGTTTGTATTGACTTTTTCAAAAATATATTTGGTACAGGATCTCACTATGCTGCTCACTCATAATGATGCCCTTGTTTTCAACCTCCCCAGCACTGGGACTACAGGTGTGCATCACCATGCTGGGTCTTGGTAGCCAGCTCGGCATGCCTGCGGGTGAGGCCAGTGTGTCCTGTCGTGCGAGAGATCGAGTCCCAGTCCCTGCTCTTGCCTAAGCAGGTGCTTAGTCTGCTGAGTCATCTCTTTAGCCCTGTATTAGCATCTCTTTAGCCCTGTATTAGCTTTTTATTCTTTTTCCCAGTATATTCTCATATTTTATATTTTTCTAGATTTGGAAATGGGTGCTATCAAGAAATCAAAAGTTACAGCCACATATTTGGGATTTAGAGAACCATACAGAGTAACATTGCAGTTGTAACTAATTAGGTTGCATTTCTCAGTGACTGGTATTTTCCGTCTTTAAAGTTCTGTGCATTCTCCAGATTCAAGAGTCATGGGAGAGGATGGAAGAAAGCCTGTTGATAAACCAATGTCTTTTGATGCTGTGTGCAATTGCTGAGAAATTGTGAATTTAGCTGTGCAATGCTTTGGTTTCTTGGAGCTTCTGACGGTGCAAGACTAGGGGAAGCAGGCATCTGTCTTCAGAGAATATAGTACTCTAGGTAAGGTGTCTCAAAGAACTTGTTGATTCTATGCTGAGAATGAAGATTGTTGCTAGTTTTTATGACCGCTTCTTGAATGTAGTTGATCTTCCTTTTTCAGAGTTAGGGGAAGCTTGGAATGGTAGAGCTAAACAAAACAAAATAAAACACAAAAGCAAAACATTGGTACTCATAACATAACGTGCTAAAGTGAGTCCTACATTGGCTGTGGCCATTTAGTGCTCTGACCCATACCAGGGCTTCCTCCACAGTGGCTATTGGCTTCATAAAGGGCATGATGGGCATTTATTTCCCTTTCAAAAGTCCTATGCCTGTCCTCTCGGCATTAGTGAGGAATGAGGAGGAAAAAAAAAAAGATAAAATTGACCTCTAATGGCAATTTTCATTCATTCATTTCACTGAACCAAAATTCTTCAAGGAACACTGAGATGATAGAAAAAATAAGTTTTGTCTCTTTTTGGCTTTTCCTTTACATGTAAATTAAGGTTGTCAAGGTGGTATCTTTTCTTTTTTTCATTTATGTATTTGGTACAAGGACTCACTATGCAGACCTCACTCGTAGTGATCCTCCTGTTTTCAGCCTGCCCAGCACTGGGATTACAGGCATGCAGCACCACATCAGGACTCATTTACTGGCCTAGCGTGCCCTGGGGGGCATGGCCAGCGTGGCATGTGGGACTGGGGATTGAACCCTGCTCCCTGCGCTTAACAAAGCAGACACTTAGTCCACTGAGCTATCTCTCTGGCCCAAGGTGGTGACTTTTAAACTCAAGATTTCCTACCACTAGCTCCAAGGATACTGTCACATAATAGCAACCAGATGTTCAGAGTCACACACCTCTGTGAGAATGCTGGTGACAACAGCCTCTTACCCAGATTACACTGAACACAGTGTGTGGGCAGCCCAGCTGTCGTAAGTGTGGGGAAGCATTCAGTTTCTTTGTTTGTCTTTATTATTTTTGTGAGTCAAGGAATAGTTGTGTAAAGTCACTTTATTTATTTTTTATCATTTCTCCTACTCCACAGTGATGATTTCTTTCATTCACATAACTGTCAAAACATCATGAGTCTTTCTTTATGGATGAGGAAACTGAGACAGTAAGAAAATGTATAATTTGCTCAAAGTCCACAATTGTTAAATGTCACTGTAAGGGAAAAGATCTAAGAATATGTGGATCCAAGTTCATGCACTCAAGACAGAATGATGTACTGCTGCTCTTATTAAATGAGTTGACATGCATAAATGATTTAGAACAGCACTTCAAGCGAAAGCTGTATTGTATGAGCATTTACTATGTCTTTTTTTTCCTGGTTGAACTTTTCTATACCTTTCTTTCCTATTTTATATTTACCCATTTTATAACAATAACTAATAATTCATTCATGCATTATATAGCTTCTTAGTTTCTGTTAATGGGTTCTTACATTCTATATATTTTTGTTGACATTTACTCAGAAATGATTAAGAATATTTTCACTCATTATTCAAGATTTTTTTTGTATTACATAATTGGTGTGATAGAAATATTTATTGTTCTAAAATTTCAAACTCAATAGTGAGTTTCCAAACTCATAAAAGGACATATTGATTGTGTTTCATTACAGCCTTTATTTATTTATTTATATATTTATTTGGCACAGGGTCTTGCTGTGTACCTTGGACTCACAGTAATTCCCCTGTCTCCACCTCCCCAGTTCTGGGATTATAGAGGTGCACCATCGCTCCCAGGTTTTGGCTAGTATGGCATGCCTGGGATTCCAGCGTTGGCACAGCATGGAGTCCTGGGGATAGAACCCGGGTCCTTGCATTTCCCAACCAGGGTCTTGGACGGCCGAGCTATCTCCCCAGCCCTCAATATAGCTTCTAACTATGACAAACTTTTCATTTTTGCTGACAAATCAATTCAGATTTGCCTAATAGTGATACTAGGAATTTGAACAGAGTGCATACTTAGAGTTTAGATGGTCAGCATTTGACATGGCACAAAGGTGTTGACAGATTGGAAGACCTTGATTGGTCTCTCCACTCCATCACTTAACGCTGTTCCATTTATTACTTCTATTCAGGCTTCAGTGGAGTCAGGTCTGAGTCCTTGTTGTCCTTTCCACAGCTTCCTAGTCTGACCTCATTTCATACATGTTTTTCTAATGCAGCAGAACAACACAACCCCATCTCTTGCGGGCCACAGAAAGCTCACTGAATACCTGAGTACTGCACGTGTTAAATCATATCATTGTAGTTTGTAAGCACCAGAGAAGGAATGATTCTAATCACTTCTCAGAAGAGAAGAGACAGCAGGTGTGCATTGAGGATAGAGATCTGGATGACACGCACATCCTACTTGTGACAGAAGAAGCTAAAGGAAACTGAAAGTGGTTCATAAATTTGAGGAATTTTAGAATATTCTATTTATACCTGAACATCAATCTCTTATGCAAATTGTTGCAGAAAGATTCATGATACCTCCAAAATGTCCATGTCCTGTTTCCTAGAACCTATAACTATATCACCTTTCATAACAAAATAGAGAATTTCCTTTATGTGTGTGTGTATTTTAGGGAGGAGTCTACAGGGTGTTCAGGGTCTCACTACTAGATCATACTCATAGTGATCCACCTGTTTACAGCTTCCCAAGATCTAGGTTTACAGGCACACACCACCACACCCAGTCTCAATTGCCATCTCAGTGCACACCGGGGGCAGGGTCAAAAGGAGAATTTGAAGAGACTTTGACTACACTGAGGTCCTCAAAAGGGCTGGGATAGCCTTTATATAACCACATGGGTGTTTCTCAAGACAGAAGGTCTAGAAGTAGACTAGGGTTTGTGGTAAGCAGAGAAGCGAAGGTTTCAGTGACACCAGTCCCAGGAGAAGTAATGAGCCAAAGAATGAAGGGGCTCTAGAAACAGGAAACACAGAGAAATGGACTGTCCACAGGAGCCCAGATGAGGTGCAGGGGTGAGGACCTGTTTATGTTATAATTCTGCACCACAGAGTGAGAAGATGAGAGATCTGAGTTTTGTGGAATTTGTGGTGAATTACTAAAGAAACAATGTGAGACAACTATAAAGATATTGTAGGGGAAGTTTTGTAGAGGTCACAGTTCCACTGCCATTCAGATCCTCATGGGTTATGAAGATAGATACAGTGCTGGGATCACAAAGAGATTTCCCAAAGAGATTCTGTGTTTGTTTTTTCTTAGACAGCTATTGGCAGAGGTACTTCTTCAAAAAGTTGATGTGAACCATGTGGAACAAGGAATTTGCCAAGGTGGGCATCCACACCAGAAGGAAATGTTAAAGGACAGCATATATAGTCATAATCCACATCTTGGACAAACTATAAATACCCTTCTATAGTCATAAGACTGTCTTGCCAATATTTACAAAAAAAGTTAATGTCAAGTATGTTGGAATCTAGGTGGGCATGGTGATGCATGCCTGTAATCCCAGCAGTCAGGAGGCTAAGGCAGGATGATTTCTGCAAGTTCAGTTCCAGCTTGGACTACATAGTGAGCTCAAGGCCAGCCAGTGCTACAAAGTGAGACCCTGTCTCAAAACAGGGGGAGACCTGCTAGTATAAGGCAGGGGAAGACATCTTGGCTTTTCAGACAAAGAAGACAATAGATAATTTTAAGTATCAAAAACAAAATAAGAAATGGACAGCAAGCAATGAATTACAAATTGAGACATAAAGATGAGAAGAGCCAAAGCTCTGACCATGCTGGCTGCTGGGGGAGGATTTGCCACCTTGTACTTTGTTCCAATATTGTCTTTGAGTAGAAATAAATGCTACAAGCAGCAACACATTGACATTGTAGACAAGGAACTCTTTCATTCATTGTGGAGTTCATTTCTCCTTTATCAATAATTTCATTGTCCAAGGGCCCTGCCCCTTAGCTCAGTGGCTTAAGTGGCTGCTTCAACAAAGCAGTCAGCCTCAGGTTGCTGTGGTTCAATCCCCACAACGCCAGTCAGCCAAACCTGCCCTGAAGGCATTCGGAGCCAGCCCTAAAAAAAAAAAAAAAATTCATTGTCCTTTGAAAATAAATTTCTAATGGATTCCTCAAATGATAATGTTAAATAGTGATTTTCACTGTGCTTCCTGAACACTTCCCAAGCACTGCATTCACAAAGTGGGTACATTACCATGTAGTTAGCATCTAATCTATTAGGACTGAACTCTATGTCTAACTCCTCATTTTATTCCAGAAGCTGGTATAATCTCTGGCATACAATATAGAGTGTGATTGGATAAATGCAGTTGTGGCAGGAAAAAAAATGAATGCACGCCTAATCATTATTTTCATTTTTATGAGCATCATAAATCAAAGTTTAATATGAAAAAGAGGATAGTTTTAAAGATTTTCACAAAAACTTGTTTGAAATATTCTTGCGGCATCCTAGGACAAACTGCCTGTCTCTACTGAGCTCCACACACTGCATCATCATCGAAGCTTCCCAGTTTATTAATGCATACTTTTAACAAATCCCTTTTTTAATGAAGGCGGCTTCATCTACAGCTGAATTCCTGAATCAGGGATCAAAGTCACAAACCTAAGGACCACACTGCTGCCTATTTGGAGTCGATTTTCTGTCCATTTGTTATGTATTCTTACAATTACCAAGTTAATGATAATGATGTGAAGCTCTCTAGGATTATTATAATTATCAGTCTTTCTGAGTAATTAAATGATAGGTTTTTATAATTGTTGCTACTTTTGTTCCCCACTGATTAGGCCAGTAAGCCTTACTAAATCACTGCATTCCATAGCAAAGTAATAAACATCCTAGACTTGGATTCAAAGACGTGTATACAAACCTTATCTTTATAAAAAGTTAATT
>NDGM011063869.1:0-11280 GCA_002564305.1 Octomys mimax
CGGGACTGGCTGGCATGTGGTGCTGGGGGATTGAACTGTGGTCCCTGTGCTTTGCTAAGCTTGCTGCAAGTAGGTGCTTTAGACCACTGAGCCATCTCACCAGCCCAACTTAGAGCATTTTAAAAAAGGAAATGCCAAAGTAATTTAAGATCTCTTTCTTTCTTTCTTTCTTTCTTCTTTCTTTCTTTCTTCTTTCCTTCCTTCCTTCCTTCCTTTCCTCATTTTGTGTATTTGGTACAGGGTCTCACTACATAGCTCAGACATGCAGTGATCCTCCTGTCTTCAGCTTCCCCAGTGCCAGGATCACAGGTGTGTGACACCATGCCCAGACTCGGTTGGCAGCTAAGCTCACCTCCAGGGGTGGAGCCAGCATGGCACATGGAACTGGGAATCGAATCCTGGTTCCTGCACTTGCCAAAGCAAGCACTTAGTCTGCTGAGCTGTCTTGCCGACCCTTAAGAAGATCTCAAGAGAAGAACCAAGGGAAAAACTGAGATAAATTTGGAGTAAGAAGATATCCGTATCACTGAGAGATTGATGCTCATTCTTCCCTTAATCATTTCAGGCAGAAATTTCTTCCATCACAGAGATATGTTGAAGCCCAGCTGTCACTGCCCTAGAGTTGAACACTGAATCTCTTGTATTTTTTTCTGCACGCAATCATCAAAATAGTACCCACTTTATTCTGGCTTCCTTCCCATTGCCTATCTTGTCCCTGTGAAAGAACTCGAGGTGCTCACTGTTCCTACAGAATTACCTGACTCCAATTTTTTTTTGTCTTCAGGTAAAATGAAACCAGCTATCTAAGTAGGCACATATTAATCTTCTCTCTACTAGCAAGCTTTATTCTGGGAGAATCATATTAATTTTGTCCAAGGACAGCCCTTGTTGATAGAATTTTCTTAATGTAATATGCTATGTTCTGGTATAATCAACTTTGGTGGCATTTTTCCTCAAGTCCTGCTATTTGGTATATTTTTAGAGCCACAGATGCATGACAGGTCACACCAGTTTAATCAAAACACTTCAAAGTATCCTAAAACTCAACCCAATGTTTACATTAGAAATTAAAGATTCTCAAAGTGTCTTTTTTAGTATATGTGCTGCCAAAGTACCTTGGTGGGCTACTTCTATTACTATTTCTTCATGGCCACATGTTAATATTGTTGTGGGCCCATCAAGATAGCTCAGTGGACTAAAGTGCCTGCTTAGGCAACCACAGGGACGGTGGTCTGATCTCTGGCACCACGTGCCATGCCAGTCCCACACCAAGCGCGGGCTGAGCCGGCCACAGAGTCCCAGCACTGGGGTGGCTGAAAACACGAGGATCACTATGAGTCCCAAGTGTATAGTGAGACCCTATAACAACCAGATACATTAAGAAAAACTATATATATATATAGTAAAATGCAATGAAAATTGATTAATATAAAATGATACTGGATATAAGAAAAATCAAAGTGTTATTTTAAAAAATCAAGGGCTGAGGAGATGGCTCAACAGAGTAAGAGCTTGCCTGGCAAGCACAAGGCCCTGAGTTCAATCCCTGGTTCTGAAAAAATAAAATAAAATAAAATAAAAATAAAATAAATAAATAATAATAAAAAATCAAAGCGCACACTCTCAATGCTGCATTGAGAGTCCATACGATACTCCACCCTGAAGCACGTAGAGTAAGGGCTGGGGTAGCTGATGACAGAAGCTGGTGACTTCATCTGACCTGTTCACATAGCTATCAGCGGTTAGTGCTGTTAGCCAGGGACTAACTTGCAGCAAAAAGATTTCACATGTTGCTCCCTCTGTAACAAAGTTATTCACTTACCTCTTTGCCTGAACATGGTTGTTCCCATACCTTCTCAGTGCTCTGAGCTTCTGTGTGCGTGTGTGCGCGCGCGCACGCGCGTGCTCACACACATGCACACTCATTTTCATATACATATTGCTATATTTTTCAAAATCCATCATTTCATATCAATCACTTCAACTTTCCCTATTCATGCTCTCTCTCCCTTTCAATGCTTGTAACTCCCTTCTCCTAGAGCAAGAAAGCTGGTTCCTGTTATCCTTAATTAATTTACTTATCTCGTCAATTTCCCTGTATGGAATCTACCGAGTGTTGCTGCTATTGTTCCCTACTCCTGCGTCCCCTTCCCACTTGCGCAGTGTGGTGGCTCAAGGTAAGTAGGGAAGACCCCGCTTCATTGTGTCAGCCTGGTTCGGAGTGTGGAAGACCCGCTTCAAGGAAGCTTGCTGTCAGAGTGGTATGGCCACGGTAAGCCAGTTTTGTAAATTTCTGTTTCTAGCACTAAATCTCATTCACAACACGTGCAGTCTTTTGCGGAGCCTTGCCTCAGCCCTGCAAGCTCTTGTAGCACTGGCTAGTATGTACCCCAGTACCCCGACCTAGCTCTGCCTTTGAAATATGCACCCTGTTTGTTCTGCCGATGTCCTGCCAGGTCTACCCTTCCTCTTGAATGCCTTCCTTGCCCTATTCAGACTTTTACTCCACACAGAGGAAGTAAGAGCACCACCCCACCCCTGATCTTAAACCACAACGTCCAAACCATCTTTACCAGAGCGCAGCAGTGGAGGACTTGGCACAGGGAGTGAATGTTTCTTCATTTTCCATTTTTTATACCTCTCTCTAGAATCATCTGTTAGACCGACAAGGCAAGAAGAAGAAACAACTAGCAGGATAGGTTGAGAATTCTAAGCTACTAAGTATAATGTCCCTAATTTAAGCTGTAAAATGATAGCTATGTAAAAAAAATACAGAATCGTCATTCTATGTCAGGCGACATGTTAAATAGTCTTTATTATGAAAAACACTATACAGAACTCTATGAATATATATATATATATATATATATATATACACATATATATATGTTTAGGTTCACAAATAATATGTAAACCGTCACAAAGGCCACATTTGATGAGTTAAGAACTGCTTTTACTAATAGCTTTTTAATTTTCATTTCACAATGTAACACTACACTGATAGCACTCTTCATTTTATTGTTCCACATAATCCTGGAAAAAATTCAATTTCCAAAAGACAAGGGAGAACTGGAGATTCAGCTTAGTGATAGAGCACTTGACTACCCTTAGGTTTAGTTCTCATCGCTCAGAATTGTTTTTAAAACATTAAAAAGCAAAAAGAATTTTCTCTAATGAATAGTCTTGCTATACCACTTGGGTTAGCACCATAAACTATGAAATCATGCTGCTGTTACGCTGGTTTTCAGATCTGCAAATGGAAATTGAACTGAAGATGCTGCTGGTAGGTCAATCAGATTTAAAAGCAAGAGCAGATTTTGCTGAAGGTGAGGAGCAGAGGTTGCTAGACTAAAACACAGGTCATCCAGTTAGATTTGAATTTCAGATCAGTAATGAACAGTTTTTAGCGTAATCATGTCCCAGTTAATACATAGGACATATAGTAAAAACTTACTTGCTGTTTAGCTGAAATTCAATTTAACAGTTTGTCCTCTATCTTTGTCTGCCAAATCTGGCAATCCTAAGTACGAAGAAAAGCTGAAAGATCTCATTCACTTGTTTTTCTCAAGCCAGGGGAAAAAAATCACAACCACTTTACCCAGCAACGACAATGTGACCACAGTCAAACAACTGTACGGAGTTTTGAGTTCTTCCAGATAGTGATTAGAACTGAAATTGATTAATAAAAAAATGAGGAAAACAGATAAGGAAGTGTCCCAGTCCTTCAAGAAATTAAGGGAGATAGAGAAGGAACCAAGAAGACAAGACAGAAGAAAATACAAGGAAGAAGAAGGAAGGAAAGAGGACAGAGAAAGAGAGAAAGAACAGAAGAAAGACTGAGCCTTGCTGGAAACGACTGAGCCGTGTTCTCCACTCGGTAGAAGCAGGACGAATTCAAAGTCCACCAGAAGTGAACCACGTGGCTGTGCCATCTTTAGCTCCATGGAAAAAAATAGCTTTTATCTCAAAGAGCGTGATCAAACAATCATATGACCAAAAAAAAAAAAATCTAGTAAGCTCATCATCCCATCCTCAAAGAAGTAACCGGCTGAGCCCTTACGTCTGTGCTCCATGTAGTCCTAGGCTCAGAGTGATGTCTCACAGTGAAAGACGCTTCTCACAGTGAAAGACAGTGAAAGATAGGGCTTGGCTGCTCGGGCTGGGGAAGGAGGCCTGAGCTGTTCATCAGAAAGAACCCAGGGCTTGCGCAGAGCAGTTCCTAGAACCTGGCAGGTAGACTGGCCTTCTCACCAGAACTCCAGCAGGTTTTCAATAGGACGGCCTAGACCTGAGGTTAGCCTGAGGCCAGCGCTGCCTCTCAGGACCCGTATGTGGACGTTCTGGTGGGTTTTACTAAGATCTATGTACATACAGCGTACGAGGAGGAGCGAACCGTGAATAACTTACTGTTGTAGCTTTCCGTAATAGCCCATATTACGCTTCCCAAGCACAGTGCATACTTTTCTTACACCCTCTTTTTCTCTGGCTCTACAGAGCCCGTTCCCTTCAACTCTTCACGTTTACTTTGTCCAATAAATTTTGTCATTGTTCTTTTTTTTTTCTTGTTGTGTTTTTATTTTGTTTTGTTTTGTGTTTGTTTCATCCAGATCTTTGAGGCGAGAAGAACCTAAAATGTAGCTCCAGAGGGCCAGGTAGGTAATTCCACCTGGTCACCAATAGTAGGCGAGCCACTTCTCGGAGCAGGCTATCCAATAACTCTTCTGTAGCTTTCTCTGTATCAACCATCTCTGAAATAAGCTTCTCCAGATAGTGGTAAACATTTGTCTGTAACCAGAGAAACTGTAGAACTAAGAAGATGTCAGCTGAAAAGAGATCAAACTGTACCAATAGATAGCTATTGCTACACCATTAAGGGAAAACCAAAGCTGCTTAATAAAAGTAAGGTCAGGCAGACGTAGATGAGCTGAAGTCCACAGCAGCCTCTGCTGTAATTGAAGTTGCTGATTACCTCTGTCAGCAGATAAATGAGCAAGGTTACCATTGCCTGTGTCCTAATAAAACCACCACCAACTGCTCTAGAATTGGAAAGTTCTGAAGGTTTCTTGATCTAAAAATGTCTTCTTAAGTGGGTACAGCGACTTCATCTCAGTATCTCAGGCACTGCACTTCTTAAGCAACAAGGGAGAAAGGAGCTTGGGGGAGGTTAGGAGGAGAGCCACTTCATCCCAGCCCTTCTGGGGAAGACCGCTTACTTGGGCTGCCTTCTCCCCGGGGACTTCCTGTCTATGCTGGGAAATTCTTCATCTTTTGGGTCCAGGCCTTCCTGTGATCGAGGCCAGATGCTCATTTCCACCTTTCATGTAAGCATGCATCAGTGAGTGAAAAGCCATCCTAAATGGACTCATGCGGCTCCTTAGATCAAAACAGGCAATCCACCTAAACTAGGGCAGCACAGATGCATGCTGGGAGAAGTGACTGCGGAGACAAGTTTCCCCAAGCATTTCCTGGGGCAGCTGAGATGACTCCATCTGGTGACACCCCGGGGGTGTTCTATGCTAGGATATTAGTCTGGGCTGTATCACATCATCTGATATGCTTCCTGTTAGAATGAATTTCTGTCACTTGCTTCCATACTTGATACATTCTTTCTGCACAAAGCTACAATACAAGAAATGTAAAGATGAATTGGATGAACCCCATTCTCAAGCAGTTTACAGGACAGTGGGGACAGGGTAAGTAACCACAATATTCTGTAGCCTCTGAGACAACAGAAGAGTATGAACAGAACCTTTGAGACCCAGCTGCAGAGGCCCAAATTCTGGCCCGCTCACCATTGTAAACTGCTTTTCCTTGGACAAATGACTAACCTCTCTGCCTCAGTTTCCCTATCTGTAAAGTGGAGATTGTCTGTGATTGTCTTACAAGGTTTTGCGGTGCCAGGTCCCTGTTGCCTCCATCTCGACCCACTCCTCTTGGCATTTCTGGGCCCGATGGTGCTCCACTAGATTCTAATTTTCTGACTCCTTTACAGTGCAGTCACGTGACTAAATGTTAGCGAGTAGAACCAGAACCAAAGTGATGTTCACAGTTTCGGCTTTCCTGGCTTGAAAAGAATTCTTTAGCCTGAACTTACCCTTCTGTCTTCCTTTTCCACCCAGCTGTATGGAAATGACTGTGGGGGCAGAGAGGCAATGGTGGGCCAGAACCCTGTGGGTGGCAGAATCGCCATGGAGCATGACAGAGCATTGTCATCAGTGCACCGTTTGAGGGAGACATCAGTATCTTTATTCTCTAGGCTTCTGCATCACTGGGAATCTTTGTCACAACAACTCTTTTTTATGCTAAATGCTGCAGTTCTGACGAGGATTAAGTACACATATTTTATATGTAACTCACAACAGCATCTGGTTTGAAGCACATACTTAAGTGTGTTTTAGCTAGGGTTAGACCCCAGCCCTCTGGTGGTATAAAGACACTGAGGCCCTAATAGATGAGCCAGCTGGGTCATGGCTGCTGTCCCTTTTCATTTTGATAGCACTGAAAAGATCTATCAGGGAATAGGGAGTGGGTGCTTTTGTGCGTTCTGAGTTGGGGCCCATGGAGGGGCCACATGAGAAGGAGCCTAGGCTCGCTAACGCCGAGTCCACTGGGGCAGGAAGAAACTGAGGCAAAGGACCACAGAGCTTTGAATCAGGGACAGACCATGTGACTCATAGAACTGTAAGGACAAGTGAGGGACAGTGCAGTGAGGGACAGTACAAACAGAGTTCAAGAGCTGGGAGGTGCAGTCCCGGCAGGGAATTGTGGGCTTAACGCAAAGTCTGTCTCAATCTTTTTCCTCAATGGTATGTACATATTTATTTTGAATTTCAGGTTAATATTCAAGGGATCTCCACATAACCTCCTTAAGGAAGTAAATAGTTTTATATCAGCAGCTCATGTCATTCCATTATATTGGACTAGCAAAGAGATGTGCTCAGTGAATAGTCTATTTTCTCAGACTAACTGTTCAATGCCTGTACAGGTAGCTTTTCCAGGTTTGGTTGTCTATGGTGCTACAGGTGACCTGAGATATGTGGCTCTGCTCTAAAGAGACCTCTAGGATTACCACGGAAAAGAAGAGAACTAGGGTTCTCAGAGCACCCACCAATATACATTTGACATTGACAGCATATTCTTTACTTCCAATAACTCATGACATTTTATTACCCCAGTTTTTAAGATGAGAAACCTAAATCGCAAAGTAGTTATATAACTTCCTAAGGTTACAGATTTAGCAAGTGGAAGAACCTGTTGGTGTTCATGTCCAACTCATTTTGACTGAATTCTATGCCTGTGCCACTCTGTCTTGAGGGTACACCCCTGAGGGTCCTGCCATCGAGGCGAAGCTGAATTTCCTCCACAAAATGGGGTGGTAGTTGCTGAACCCATGTAACTAGATAATATATTCATGAAAAACAGTGCTTAGCACATAGTAGATGTCGAATCACATGACCGTCCCTACTTGATACATTCTGTATATAACTTAAGTTGGTAAAGATTCAATGATGTTTCATTGAATCTGAAAACCTGAGACTGACTTTTCAGTCCAGTCAGGCTCTTTGAGCTGGGTGTGGACACCTTGGACTGCTTGTTCCATTTTGGTATTAGTGAAGAATTGCTATTAAATAAAAGGAAATGTGACAATGGTCTCTTCTTGGTTGTTCCAGAAGGTAAACAAGGGTGACTTAGTGCAAGTTACTGAGAGACAGACTCCAACCATATTAGAAAAGAGGGAGAATCACACTCATCAAATGTTTCCCAAGGAAGTAAGAGAGTAAGAGTCACTGAATGCATCCCAGCTGACCAGGGTGTCATCTAGCAAAGGCGGTGACAGCATCCTGTGACAGCATCCTGCCCTGGGCAGCGACATGGGACTACAAGGATGTGATCCACTGATTTTGCTAAATCTCTCTGGCTTCTTGGTAGGTTGGAGAGAACAGTTCTATCTACTTCCTGGGTAACTTCAGGATGCCTCAACCCTGAAATGTGTATGGATTATGCTGGCTGGAGGCTGTTTTCCTTCTTCAAGAGCCACTTTTCCCATTTGTCTTTCCCTGCACCTTTGGAGGGAGGAATCGTGTTGAGCATCTGCTCCGGGATGCATGTCCTGTCCTCCAGCTATGACGAACACCCCCGTTCCTGTGGGGGTGGGAGGTTTGGCTCTCCTTTTAGAAATTCCCTTCTGTGCTGAGCTAATCACACCCTCGGTACATTTCACATCTTATTTTTAGGAGCAAAGCATAAAGAATCCCAGCACCAACAGCAGTTTCTGTGGCAACCTGTATCACCCCCCTTGCTTGTCCAGCTGTGCAGAATTAAATTCTAAAAGAGGCCATTTTACATCATGTAAAGGAGATTCACAGCGAAGGTCCTTTATAACTAAAGGTTTGCTTCTAAGTTAAGAGAGAGCTAGATAGGAATTTGGTTGGGGGTGGGTGGGTGAACAAAAGACACAGAACCTTTTACTTAGAACAAGAACTATTATAAAATCCCAGGTGTGCACAAGCATGCCCTAGTTGCCTTGATTTTTTTTCCCTGCAGGACACCATGTTAGACACAAAAATAGCAGTTAGACCAATGGAAACTAGGTTTGAATATTTATATCCGAGGGGTTTGTTGATAAGTTCTTCCTTCCCCCGCCCTTCATAACCTTCCAGGCTGGGCTAGATTACACTTCGGTGTGATTCTCACAGTTTTTTGAATAACTCTTTCAAGTCAACTATCTCAGCTCCCAGAGGGCGTTTGCCAAACTCCCTCTTCCTAACACCTTCCACACAGGCAGGGTCTTCCAGGGCCAAGCCAGAGGAGGAGGAGACCACAAAAGCAGCTCCCTCAGAATGCAAAAATGGGGACACCAAAAGACCACTGGCCACAAATGATCCCTCCCAAGTCTATGCCACATCTTGGATTACCATTACAACCACTGGTTTGGGTTAAGTTATTTGGTACCGTGTGATTCTGAGAAATTGCAAGAATGCTGCTGGGAAGAGTAACATTTTATAACCATATTTTGTATTCTACTTGCTTCTAAGAAAACAGGAAGCATCCGTCTGAAAAAAGAGCTCTATCCCAGGAAAATTTGTACAGAGAGCAATAAGCGTGAGCTGAAATCTAGACTACTATCATTATTATGTTTAAAAATTAATTGAGCTCCAAGTTTCCTGAGGCCTTTATAACTAAAAGCAATATTTTTATTATAATGCATCACATGATCCTCAGTTGTTAAAGGGAAAAACATCACAGTCCAGAAAGATCCTCTCAGCCTCTTGTTTTCACGCTGATAAGACTACCGATCTACTGACCTTACTAACAGCTACCTGAAATTTTGCACTCAGGGTTTCTGGAAAGTAATGTTCTTTGCTTCCTGGGAAAATTCTCCCCACACCAAATGCTTTCTGTTGATGCTCTTCCAAAGTTCTGTTATTCTTCATCTAAATGCCCCACATTTCCTTACCCAGCAGGCCTGACTCATTGTCTTACCTGACAAATGCTAGCATGTTTCATGGAGGAATTTAGCCCACTCACATTTATTTTAACAACCTATATACATAGTCATATTCTTTTTTATCTTGCATTCTTCATTTTTCATTACTTTCTATTGTTTCTCCCTCTTTCCCGACTTCTATCAGACAAACCAGGTCAGGACCTTACCTATAGTCACCTCTTAGGACATTCCTATGCAACACACCAGCAATGAGACCAGTTATTCAAAATACAGTCTGTGACATTCCATCTTTCCTTCTACAGCAGGGACACGTTCTGTTAGGGTGCTGCATGGCAACACCACAGTCCTGGGACTCAGGATCTCTTCATCTGGGTCCTGCTCCCTCACCCGTATCCACACTTCAGTCAGAGGAAAGGGGGAAGAGGAGGAGGGGAGGAGGAGAATGTGCCCTTTCTCCTTAGGTGGCCGGCCTCGAAGGCACACACGTCATCTCTGCATGCATCCCTACCATCAGAAATCAGTCACAGGCCACACCTGCCCTGAAGGGAGTCTGAGGTATCTAGACAACCCTGGAGGCCCTGTACCCAGCTACAAATCCTCTGACCACAGAATGAGGAGGCAAATGTTTGGGGTACCCAGCAGTCTCTGCTGCCGCTGAAATGTTGGCTTTCTGATTTGCTGTGAGCATTAACTAGCCACTAAAATCCCCCATCCAGTCAAAATAAAGCCGTTAGTATATTAGCATAGTTTGGATATGTGTCTTCAAAGGTCCATGTGTTAATGGGAGGGGTGGAACCCCGATGAGGTGGGGTTCAGTGCGAGGAGCTTAGGTCTTGAGGGTGCACCCTTGGAGGAGACTGTGGGATCAGGCCTCTCTCTCTCTGCTTCTCGGTTTCTGATTCAAGCAGCTTTGTTCTGTCAGGAGCTCTTCCTGCTTAACACAATCCCCAGCCGTTTCCGCCTCCTACATCTTAGACGGCTGCTTCTGAAACAATGAACCCAAATGAATCTCTCAGTTTTCCCAGGTGTTTTGTTGTAGTAACGCAAAGCTGACGAACTGAACGGGTATCTTCTTCCTTTGTCTTTTTAAAAGAGAATTAAATAAACATTTTAAAATATTAAAAACAACACAGAATTGCACTAAGGAGAATAAGAATTCAACAGTGGTTGCTATATTGTATGCATATTGTTGTCTGCAAACTAGTTGTTCAGATTACCAGACATAAAGGCACATTCAGAATCCAGTTACATGTAGCCGACTGTGACCTCCCGAGGCAGTGTACGCTCTGCTAACCCCCAGTATGAGTTTTCAGTGTCCCACAGCCTTTATTTAATTGATGTGATTATTTTATTGATAATCATTTCTTCAGATACGACCTCCAGACTTCTAGAACAACTCTCTCTCTCTGTGTCTCTCTCTCTGTGTCTTTCTCTCTGTCTGTCTCTGTCTCTCTCTCTGTCTCTCTTTTTGTCTGTCTCTGTCTGTCTCTGTCTCTCTTAGTCTCTCTCTGTCTCTATCTTTGTCTCTCCCTCTGTCTGTCTCTCTGCCTCTGCCTCTGTCTCTGTCTCTCTGTCTCTGCCTCTCTCTCTCCCTCTGTCTCTCTCGCCGTCTCTCTCTGTCTCTTTGTCTTTCCCTCTGTCTCTCTGTCTCTCACTGTCTATCTTTGTCTCTCCCTCTGTCTCACTGTCTCTCTGTCTGTCTCTGTCTCTCTCCCTCTCTCTCCCCCACTCTCTCTGTCTCTGTCTCTCCCTCTGTCTCTGTCTCTCTGTCTGTCTCTGTCTCTCTGTCTGTCTGTCTCTCTCTCTCTCTCTCTCTCTCTCTCTCTCTCTCT
>NDGM011063879.1:0-12234 GCA_002564305.1 Octomys mimax
GGTGGGCTGAGCCAGACACACACACACACACACACACACACACACACACACACACACACAAAGAAATATATCAAAAATTATGTATAAATAGCAAGTATTTCACACAATTCCATATGTGTATGTGTATACACACACACACACACACACACACACATATTGAGGGAAAATATGAAAGCTATATGGAGAATTATAATTTTCAATATAGGTAAATGATGGGAACAAAGGAGAAAAGAGGCAAAGGTAGAACAAAATATGGAAATCCTGCTGTTAATCAGTATTAAGGTACAGGAAAATTTTATGTATTTTGAGAATAGGAAAGAACATTGTATAAGTTTTCAAAGGCTCTTTCTTGCTATCAAACAATTAATTAAATAAATTAAAATGCCTTTGCTATTAAAGCTGCTATGATGTGGGCACTGTTGGTTGATCTAGCCTCATACTATACATTTTCTATAAACACCTTCATCCTTTGTAAGAAATACCTTTCCCTTCTTATAGCATGCTGAATTTTCTATTTGCACTGGACTTACCTGTATAAGTTAGCTTTCCTGTCACTGAGACGTACTACCTGATACCCACAATTTTAAAAAGAAGAAATTTAATTTGTTTCATGATTTCTAGGGATTCAGGTCATGGCTTTCTGGCCCTAAGGGAAAAAATAGCAAAGTGGGAGGATGCTTATTTCATGGCATCTTGGAAGCAGGACAGGACAGCAGCGTGGGAGAGGAAGAGTCTAAGGACCAATATACTATTCACCTAGGTATTCCCTAAGTTCACCCCACTAATCCAAGGTGATTCCAAAGTCAATTACAATGACAGTCTTAACCCTCACATCCACCTTTTGTCAATGTAGCATTCAAGTAGATCTTTGTAAGCCATATATAACCTCCAAATAAAGGCAATACTAAGTTAATAATTTCACCTAATATAACTACTGTGCAAATAAACAAAAATGTAATCATTCCTTCCCCTGAAGTCAACAATTCCAGCATTTAAAAATATAAGACAAAGTCTCCTCTGAGACTCATGGCAAACTCTTCACTATGAAACTATAAAAATCAAATCAAGTAACATAATTCCAAGATGCAATGGCCACAGGATAAATACTGTCATTACAAAGAGAGTGGGATAGGGGTACAGAAAAGGATAGAATTGGGGCTGGGGAGATGGCGCAGTAGAATAAGCACTTCCCTGGCAAGCACAAGGGCCTGAGTTCAAACCTCAATTCTGTAAGAAGAAAAAAGAAAAAAAGGAAAGAAAAGGATAGGATTGACACAATAACAAAGCCAGACAGAGCAAACATCAAGTCTTATTGCTACATATTTGGCATCTGGGACATGTGGCAGTGTGATGTCAGTTCCAAAGTATCTGGGTAACCCAATTCCTGTGGCCTTGTTGATTACAAGAGGTCACGCTGTGCCTAGCGTGCAGCATGCTTCTGAAGACAGTGCAGGTTCCTGCCATCTCGGACTCCCTGGGTCTTCACTGTACCTGTGGTTTCATCATCGTAACTTCACATTCTGCTTTCTGAGACATAGACTCCTTGCTTGGCCTTCCAGGACTCTTTCAAAATCTGGAGGGAAGCATCCTGTTCTAGCAATTCTTGCACTGCACAGGTCAGTAAGACCAGCACTATGTGGATACTATGAAGGCCTACTGCAAATACGAGCAATAACTAGGCACCCTTGAACTATGGCTGCAACTGCTGAGTGACTTAATACATCAGCACAGTGATGTGAATTCCAAAGAACAGATTCCCTTGGAGGCCCATCTTGAGTAAAAGGCTTTTCTTGAACAGGAAGCCTATGGTTTCTATTTTTAAATGAAAGTTGAAATTTGTACCTTTGATCCTGAAATCTGTGGGGTTTTGCTAATTCTTGAGCTTGTCTGAAGGATTCTTTTTTGTAATTCTGGTTCAAGTACTTGGTTTCTTTTTTATATGGTACTTATGCCTTGAACAACCACATTTTTTGGTCCAACTTTACATAAGGTTACTTATAGGCCAAAGTTTAAATTTTCAAATATTTTCACTCTTTTAAAAGTAATCAGCAGGATCTTGCCACAGCCTGAACTACCAAAAGTCATGTCTCCATGACCCACCCAGACACATCTAGAACCATGCTTTACTGGTCCCTATGTGGCTCCCACAACAATCAAATTGACAACTATTCTTAACTATCACAATATTTTATCCACAGTGATCTCCTCTTAACCTGATTGGTCTCCACTGTTCCTCAAATGTAACTTCAGATTTGAGACCCTTTAGGAAATTTGCACAGCTCCCCTATGCATTTCTCGTTTACACTATGCGGTGACCCCTATCAGTTAGTGCTAAGTTACTGCTTCGCCTATTCTTCTTCTTCTTCAAGCTTTTATTAGCTCAAGATTCTTGAAAGAGATTATTTCAAGAGATTTATCATCATATTCTTAATTATTATTTAACTTTTCCCCCAGCTCTTCCAACGCATATATTTCCTGACATGGATTTCAGATAATTTTGCTTTGTTTTGTTTCATTTTTCATAATCTGATTGCTTCTTGAAGGTAAAGCTCAATTTTACAACATTCACACAATGGGTAAAGCTCAGTCATATAATAATACCAACAATTCCTGAGCAGAAGGTGGTATCTTGCATGTTTCTGGATAAACTGTAGCAAACAGACAAAAACATGAAGTTCTGACTTCACCTAATTGCAGACTAGCCATAAGGCAAAAAAATGAGTATATATCAAGTGAAATGAAATTTGGAGATAAACAACTTTTAGACTTTGAATTACTGAGTCATCATTTCAATTATAGATGTGATCATCAATTGTGTTTGTATACATTTTGATGTAATAAGTACCTCCCAGTACTAGTTTTAATTGTATCTTTTTCTCACAAGAACCAATAATCAGTCACTATCTACTGGTAGTTCTTTCAAAAGTACGGGAAGCTAAATAAGCATAGCAATTAAAATGCACGTGTGGGCCAGCGAGATAGCTCAGTGTTCTAAAGCACCTGCCTAGGCAAGCTTAGGCAGGTGCAGAGGAACATGGTTTGATCCCAGGCGCCATATGCCATGCCAGCCCCACCTTTGGCCCCGCCCAGGCCAGAAAAATAAAATGCCCTTGTGGCTACTTTATTTCCAGAGAAACAGACTGTGACCTCTAACCATTTTAGTTAGAACAGCTGGGCAACTCCTGAAAAATCAATACTGCCCCTTACACGTGGACAGGAGGCACTGGGTAAACCTTGGTTGTGTGGAGTTATTTGTCCTTTCAGATTATTTACTAAAGCAAAAACCTGCCCGGGGAGTATTAGAGCAAATAGTTCAGAGAGGAAATGGACAAAGTGGTTTGGTGTTTCATTTCTTTTACGCAACATGTTAAAAGAGCAGGACAGAGCATAATAAAATCATTGGTTCCCAAAGTTGGAAAAGACTTTTGAAATAGACTAGAGATAGCCCATCCTTCTCTGTTGGCATATTCAAATTTATGTTGATTTTCAAATGAGTGAATTGGATGGTCTTCAAACTTTCCCTGTCAACTGTGGCCAAATGCCTACATTCTTGTGATTTGGCACAATTAAAGGAAAGGCCAAAAGCGAAGCATTAACAACCTTCTAAAGAAGCCATTAGGAAAATTGCATTACAATGCATTAGTGATGATTTGGGTCTGTGCTTCACACTAAAAGTTCCCTGAGCAGTCACTGGTTCATTTCATAATGAGTAACTCAAATGACATTTCAAAACTAATAAGTAAAGCTTATTATCTCTAGGGAACTTCACACAAACCTCTAGAGGGAAGATCAAACATAAAACAGTAGCCTGTACACACCTTCTCATGGATTTCTCATATTTCATGCAACATGCCTCTGTCTCTAAGCACATCTTATGGCTTCGTACACAGGTAAAGCACAACTAAAATGTAAGCAATTTATGTTACAGAAATGTATGTCAGACCTGAGTGATATTTTAGTACTTATTATTCTAACCCCTCAGTTTATACAAAAGGATTAGGAATTCTTGAGAGCTGGAGATATTAAATTACCTGTTCAAATCTTAGAGTAGCTGAAGGCAAAGCTAGGAATGGAAGCCAGGTTGCCCAATTCTCCTCTGGTGTTCTATACCCTTACCTGCTTAAGTGTATGGAGTTGTCACTATTCTTTCACTCCTTAAGAGTGACCTCATTTAAAATTTTCCATGTTTCTCTTGATTTACATTCATTTATATATTTATCACTGTTTATAATACAGCAATGAGATAAAACAATGAATGAAATAGTAATATGTTACTCCTAATAACTATTACAAATTTGGAACTGAACGACAATTCTCAGGTTTGTGTAGGTCTAAACTTTGTAGTTCTGGAAGTGTGTATTGTTTAGCACCCACTCCAAAATTGTACCATCACAAAATGTTTGAGTTTTGAAATTAGTAAATGAGCTTGGGAAAATAAAATTCTTTTAGAAAAAAAACTGATGTTTGTTAACATATTAAATACTAAGGATTTAAGGAATTCTGCTATAAATAATTTGGAATAACTTAATTGAATTCAATATTTCCCAGACACATTTGAATGTGAAAGTTCTTCATGTGTTTGCCAAACACTGGTTTCTGACAGACCTAATCTTGCACAAAACATTAGTATGTTGTTTTATCACAGTAAGACTAGCATGTGGCCAGTATTGTATCCTTCAATATTACATTTTATTAGAAGTATCCTCAAAACGTTTCCTGGAGTCTGCTCACTATGTGAGGGGGGACAGAAGAAAGAAGGAGATACAAGAAATTGACAATAGCTCTGCATTTCTTGATTTTTTCATTGTAGTGTACATAAGAGAGATACACAACAGGTATGTAAAATATAAGACAATTAAGTATCTAGTGTCACCCAAAAGGAGATGAAGGCATTAGGATTCTTAGATGTGAAATCAATGGAGACAACATATGTTTTGAATCAGATCCTGATGAACATATAGCAAGGAAAGTCCCTCACACAAGGATGTTCAATACATGTTTGCTTAACAAATGAAGGGTGTTCTATGCTAGAGACAAGTATGAACAATATCTTAAAGTCAAATTGAGTATAATATACTATGCATGGAAGTGAGAAAAATCTAGGTTCCTGGTACAGGGTTGAAAGAGCCTTGTGCTACAGTGATGTGCAGGTATCTGTGGGAGAGAAATAAGGCTGAACGAGCAGGCTAGATGCAGAATGTAAAATCTTTATTTCTATGAGAAAACTATAATCTTCTTAAAGTGATTTTTTTTCTTATTCATCCCCAGAATCTTGCATACAACCTGAGCATGAAGTAGGGATTTTAAAAATAGTAGTTAACTACATTAACAAATGAATAGGATGCATGAATGAGCAAAAGGAGCACAAGAAGAACTGGAAGAATTCTGTGTGGAAATAAGATGACCCCAGCAGTCTTTTCTAAAGCTAAGTAATGATGATTTCTGAGCAGGAGTGTCTTCTGAGGTGTTAAGACAGCAGGCATCGCCTAGATACAAATGTGAACTGTGTTTAGAAGAAATAACCAAAAATGACCTCCTCTCATCATTAGTTAAATATTGTACATAAAAGACAAAAAATTTTTGATGTATTTGGTACAGGGTCTATAGGGTCTCACTATGTAGATTGGACTGGTAGAGATTCTCCTGTTTTCAGCTTCCCGAGCACTGGGATTGCGGGAATGCGCCATCACACCCAGTCTCAATTGCATTCTCGGCTTGTCCTGGGGGCAGGGCCAACATGGCACTAGGGGATCGAGCCACAGCCGCTGTGCTCTGCCTAAGTAGATGCTTTAGTCTGCTGAGCTTTAGTCTGCTGGAGAAATTTTAAGGAAAAGATACACTATAATTTGGGTCACAAAAAACCTTTTTCTGAGATGATGAACAATGTCCTACTCTTGGTAAATAACACTGTCCTATTCTGGATATTGCATTATGGCAGAAATTAGAGGCTTAGGTATATTTTGCCAATGAGAAGTTGATGACAGAATATTTTAAATATTTTGCTTAGTTTAATATTTATTTTGAGCATTTTTTACAAAGAGTATATTTTCTATCTAATTGATGGCCATGAGAATCAAATGGACAAAGATCTCAGCTAATTGAGTATTGAAACTAGTGAAATTGTAGAATTTGGTGACAATTAATAGGACACTTATAGAAGATGTTAACTTTTCTCTGATTATGAGTTGTGAGTCAACTATGCATAAACTTGACAGTCAAGGAAAACCCAAATAATACTTTCTTTATACAATGAATGTAATTATGTTAACAGTAAAAATATGAATACAAGGAAGAAGTATTTCATATGTGAAACATTTTAAATAATTTTAAATATACTTTTAAATCTATAACTCATAGTAGCTGTTTATATATAAATACACATGTATTTAAATATTGTTTTGCTTACTCAAGTAGCACTATAAGTAAAATTTCACCGCAAAAGAGGATCTCAGTAATTTAGAAGTCCAGTACTCCATAAAGAAGAAAATGCTTAAAGAGATATAGAGCTGTTTTAGCCTTCATTGGGAAGACCTTGAGATGTTTCTGAGTTAAGCACCACTAAAAATAAAGTGATGAAGTCTATAAGACTGGTGCATTCAAGTAAGAGTATGAAATAATGTGCTGCACGTGCCTTTAAATAACTGTCTGCTTAATGTGCCTAACTATAATTGAGTGTACATTCAAGATTTTGAAGTATCTTGGTATACCAGATTCAAACAGTATTCAGTATATGTGTGATTAAGATGAGTTTTAAAAATAAAGTATTTCAAAAATCTCCTAAACTTTGTATTTTTTAACAGTGATAATATGTCTGTAGCACATAATTTTGAGTTGACCATTTTCTTTTCCAGGATAGTGGTATTGCAATTCAGAATTATATCAGTTAAAATAGACTTTTTTTTTTTTGCCTGCTCAGCTCACCCTGAGGGCGGGCCTGGCATGCCATATGGTGATATGGTGCTGAGGATCAAACTATAGTCCCCTGCACCTGCCTAATCTTGCCTAAGCAGGCAATTTAGACCACCAAGCTATCTCGCCAGCCGCTAGACCCTCATTTTTATTTATTTATTTTATTCATCTTAATGATAAAAAAGGCAAAATAGCAATGAAACAGTTTTAAAACAAGTTAGTAGGACAGTTATAATAATTAATACATTGCATATTGTCTTCACAGTAGCTATTCAGAGGACAAGATGCAGACATAATCTTGTCTAAACAATATTAGTATAAATGTTTCTTCTCATTGAACTAACAGAAAGTAGTTATATATCCTTACTATCTTGTATATACATATTTTTTAACAACAAAACAGTCCTTTATTAATATCCCCCACCTTTTTTTTGTCAGAGTTGAGTGCTCTATTGCTGTTAGAGAAGCTGCATTTGGAGATTTTTTTTTTCAGAACCGGGGATTGAACTCAGGCCTTTACACTTACCAGGGAAGTGCTTATTCTATTGAGCCATCTCCCTGGCCCCAGGACAAGTCTTTACAAGACCTTTTCACACTTGATGCTAGTCCAAAGATTGTAGGTACTTGAATTCAGCAAAATAACCCAATATAGGCCAATAGTCCATAATAGTAATAAGTTACCAGTGTAACTGGAAATTGTCCAAAGTTGTTGACTTGAGTCTTTTATAGCTTAACACATTAATATGGCTTTACTTTTTATACCTCATGGTTACACTTTTCTGCTAGATGGTTAAACCAATTTAAAGCAAGACTTATCTAACTAAAAACATAACTTTTACTATCTAACAAGGTCAGTCAAATCTCCTCAGAATTTACCCTGGAACCATGTACAGCACCTTGTGGATCTTTTGTCAGTGTCAACCATCTGGATGAGTCACAGCTAATTTTCTCTCTGTGAAAGCCTGAGAGAATTTTTCTCTCTAGGTGACTCTTCTTAGGCACACTATATATCATTGATCACTTTGCTCTGGCCCCATAATCTCCTTCATTAGAAAATTTGGGACAGCACACCTTAGTTACAGGATGTCACAGCCAAGGTTCTCTTATGTCCTGAGTCTTCACTGACCTTGAAGGGCTAGGGCAAAATATTGGCTATGTTTTCAGCTCAACAATCTGTCTAATTTTTGTAGACCCTCATTTTTAAAAGAGATAATATCACCAGTTGTGATGGTGCAGCTGTTTAATCTAACAACCAGGGAGGCTGAAGCATAAAGATTACTAATTCAAGTCTCACTGGAAATCAATGACTCACTCTTATCCTGCCCCAAAAACAAAAGAAGGAAAGAAAGAAGAAAGAGAGAGACAGAGAGAGAGAGAGAGAGAGAGAGAGAGAGAGAGACAGAAAGAGAGAGAGAGGAAGAAAGAAAGAAAAGAGAAGAGAAGAGAAGATGACAAGACAAGACGAGACAAGACGAGACAAGACAAGACAAAGTTTAAAAGGTCTTTGATGTATCTCCTTCTTAATGCCCTGGATTCAATCCCTAGGAGCCCAAGAAAAGAAAACAATAATTTTTGATGCATTAAATTACATATATCAAACATGTACAGTTTGGCAAATTTTGAAAAATGTAGCCCTGACTGACTAGCTAGCTACATGATTAAGATAACTGAAGGATCCATTGTCCACAATTTTCTGCATGCCCTTTTGTTTTCTCCCCCTCCAGTACCCAATCTGCCCAAGTCAACAGCCCATCTATTTTGTGACATAAGTTTGAATGTCTTAGAACTTTAAATATAGTTACATAGTGTATGCTCCTTGGTTTGATTTCTTTCATTATAAACATTCCAATCCTGACAATTCATCAATGCTGTGGCATATGTAAATAATTCCTTTCTACTACTGAATAGTAATCGATGTGTGTATTAATGCAGTCTGACAGATTTGTGTATACATGTTATGCATAACATATGGATAGAAATTTGGGGTACTTTCAACTGTCTTAAATTAATTAATTAATCAATTAATTAATATTTTAGGGAAGTTTCTACAGGGTGTTCAGGGTTTCACTAATAGATTGGACTCATAGTGATCCTCCTGTTCACAGCCTCCCAAGAGCTGGGATTATAGGTGCATGCCATCACGCCCAGTCTTAATAGTTATCTCAGCACCTCCTGGGGGCAGGGCTGGCACTGCAGGCCAGGGGATTGAACCGCAGACCCCTGTGCCTGCTTGCAGGCACTTTAATCCTTGAGCAACTTGCCTGGCCCTCTTTTTTTTTTAATGTGATAATTCTGTCCTGAAGATTGATTCTACTCTTTGGCCAGATATGTGCATCATGTCACTTAAATAAATGTCTGAGAGTGGAATGACTAGACCAAAAATGACATTTCATTAAAAAATTTTAGAAACTGACACACTTTTTCAAAGTGATTGTTCTAATATGTATCTATATTTTCCAAATTTACTGTTTGTATTTTATTTTATTATTTATTTATTTATTTATTATTTTTTGTAATTTAGGGAAGGGTCTACAGGGTGTTCAGGGTCTCACTACTAGATCAGACTCATAGTGATCCACCGGTTTACAGCTTCCCAAGAGCTAGGATTATAGGCCAGTACCACCACGCTCAGTCTTAATTGCTGTCTCAGCATGCCCCGGGGGCAGGACTGGCACAGCAGGTCAGAGAATCAAACTCCTAGTCCCTGTGCCTGCTTGCAGGAGCTTAATCTACTAAGCTATTTGGCTGGCCCATTACTAATGTGTCCAGAACCAGCGGGTCAGTCAACGAAGGTCACCTGGGGTAGGAGCGGGGAATTGAAGAGGGGACAAAGGACAGGAGATGTGAGAAACGAAGACAAGACAGGATTCTAATCAAGTCTCATTTATTTAGGGAAGTGCTGGGTATATAGAGTGGAGGCATAGGGAAATGACATCGGCGGGTAAAAGGCACGAGTAACTAGGCAATGGGGCTATGACAGGAAGTCCCACCTCCTGAGCATAGCAGGAGACTTATGGGAAATAGGCAGGGTAAGAACTAGGAACCTAGCTCATCAGAGGTAGGGGAAGAGGAACCCAGAAACCCACTTGCAATAGGCTTGGAGGCCTGGAGTTATTGTGTCTCCCACACTAATGTTTAGTATATTTTGATATTAAAATATTTTTTATGTAGCGTTTGCTCTTAGGATGATCTCTACTTATTAGTAATCACTATTTTAAGATATATACTTCCAGTTAATTTTTTAATTGAAGAGAGCAGGACCTCAGAACACTTTATAATTCAGTTCTAGTAGTGGACATAATTATTATCAGCTGTTAGACTTCATTTCTTTTTTAAATTTTGTACGTACATTTTGAAGATTTTTTTTATAAACTTAATGGCAACCTACTTATTACAAATTTCTCTGAGTTGTTTTTGATATCATATAAAAGATTCTTTTCTAAAACAATTTGAGAAAAAAAATTTATGTGCTTTTACTTTTGCTAATGTTTTCATAAGTGAAAACATTGTAAGTGTATAAGTGTTCACTTATGTTTTCATAGTTTGAAGTATTATAATTTAATCTATAATCCATATTAAACTTACACTTTTGATTTATAGCAAAAAGTGTTGTTCTAAAATTCTACAGTGAGATGTACATTTTTCATTGAGTTTCCATTGTGCTTTTTTTCATTAAAAAAATAATTTTATTGAGAAGGAAATAGCAATGAGACAGTTTCAAACAGGTTAGCAAGATAGTTACAATAATTAATATGGTGCATATTGTTGTCTTCATAGTAGTTATTCATAGTTGTGCATTGGTTTTAAAAAGAGTTAATCATTTTTTCTGAGAAAAAATGGATTCATACTTTCTTTTCCTATTTTTCATCATAGGCAGATTTGTTAGATTTTCTAATACACAAGATGGAAATTACAGTAAAATTTTTAAAGAAAAGTGGTAAAAGACAACAATTTAATTTATTCGTGACTTTAAGGAGAAATTCTGTAGTCTTTCACCTTCAACATATGTATACATATGTGTGTATATATATTGCCTCTTTTCAGGTTGAGGAAACAGGCTTTCATTATACTTTATACTAGAAATAGATATATGATTTTTTCCAATACTTTCTCTGCATTAAAATGATATTTTCTTTTCTTTTTTTGGCTTATTTGTATTTAATTTATATTGATTATTTTAATATTAGTACCATTTATATTTTTGGGATAAACCTTTCACATACATACACAAAATCACAGACATATATATGTATTTCTTATATCATACATTATATATACTGTATAATGAATAGTATATAATAAATAATATATAATATATAGCATATAACATATAACGTACATGGTATGTGTGGCTACACTTCTTTTAAAAATTTTACACCTATATTCTTGTAGTTTAATCAGCTATAATTTTCTTATCACCCACATCAGGTCATGGTAAATTCCTTAGTCAGGGAGTGATTAATAGATTTCTCTTATTTTGTGCATGAACTTATGTTTATGGATATTATTACCTCCTCACTACTAGGAACTGTTCACTAGTAAATGCATGAGGTAGTAGTTTATGAGATGGTTTTATCTCTTCTACATGTTCAGCTAGTTTTGTGACTATATAACAGAATTCAACTGACTGCATTAATTAAATGATTTTTTTTTTTCCCCATTCTGGTGACTGGATGTAGAAGTTCAAGAAACAAGGTACCTATAAAAGACTTCTTGATGTATAATACAAAGGCTGAAAGGTCCAAAACAGAAAATAAAGAACAAAATAGAAGATACATAACAGGAAATTGGGAGGCATATCTTTTCAAAGAAAAGGCATCGTGAAGTGGAGGGAAGTGGGAAGTGTGGAGGGACAAGGTTGACAGATGGAGTCAGGACGTGTTACAAACACATACCAGCTCCACACAGAAGTGCAGGCACTACGTACTGCAGCCAGTTACAAAGTGCCCCCAGCTCTTGAACAAAGAGAAGGTGATGAATGCTTCCTTGGACAGGGGAGGAAGGGAAGGAAAAGGGATAGAAAAAGGAATTAAGATTGCTGCATATGTACTAATATCCTACAAGGGATAAAAACATAATGTGATGCTCACATGTACTAATAAAATAACATTTAAAATAAGACCAACAGAGAAGAGGGATGGGTCCACTCCGTTGATAACAGTTCACAAACAAAGATAGAGCTCTCATGAATTAAAGACATTTCTAAAGTCCTACCTAGATATATGGTTATAATAGGAATGAAATCTTATATATGTTTTAGGGGGCTTGGCCCTAGCTCAGTCCTTTAAGGGGCTGCTTCCACAAATCTGTCAGCCTCAGGTTGCT
>NDGM011063886.1:0-15420 GCA_002564305.1 Octomys mimax
GGACAGTTTCAATAATTAACACATTGCATATTGTTGTCTTAGTGGTTATTCATAGTACAAGATACAGACATGATATCTTGTCCACAAACACTATCAGTACAAATCTTTCTATTCATTGAATTAAGAGAAAGTAGTTGTATGTCTATCCTATTTTGTATATACAGATACAAAATGGTCCTTCATTTGTACCCCCTTTTTTGTTTATTTTTGTCAGAGATGAGTATTCCATTGCCATTTAAATATTGTAGCTGTGTGAATTCAGCAAAATATTCCAATATAGTCCAGTAGTGCATAATAGCAGTGGGTTATCCATAGGACTGGCAATGTCAGAAAGATAGGTCTTGCTTTATCTTGATCCTAATCATCCAGCAGAAAAGTATAAAAACAAAGTATAGAAAGTAAAGCCATATTAATATGCTGAGCTGTAAAAGGCTCAAGTCAACAACTTCAGGATTTATTTCTTCTTTCAGGTTCTTACACTAAGCAACTACATTGAGGACAGCAAGGTGTAATACAAACAGCTTGGTCTTCTAAAGCTGATATTCTTAATGTCATGTCAATTGCTCTCTTTAAAATAATTTTTAAAAGGTAATACAAGAAAAAAGAGAGAAGAACAAAAATTTAAGATTTCTTGAAAGCAAACAGTACTATTCAATCATATGTCCAAACTTACATAACTATTTCTGTTAATCTGAGCAACAGATTTGACTATAAAAATAGACAATATGTCAACCATTGTTAATCAGCTATTCTTGTTTTAAAAATCTGAATCATATATATTGTTGCATGTTACCCTGTTTCTGTCTTTGTTTCTGATTTCTGTTCTTGCTCTTGTTTTTACTCTTCAAGATAAAATAAAATTATAATTAAAACATAGGAAAAAGTCATCAGTTTTGAAAATGAGTAAATTATAAGTAAAACACCAATTACCCAAGAAGGGAGCCCCGTGACTGGCAGTGGCTCGACAGCGCTTGCGCTTTCGTTACAGAGCCATCATCACTGCTGTGGACTTGTGCAGGAGTAGAGAACATGGTTCAGACTCAGGTTTTCAGAAAAGGCTAAACGGCATTGAAGAAGTCATGAGATGGATTTCTTCATGCTACCACATGAGAGGACAATTTCACTTGGTCATTGCTCTCCGCCCCTTTTCTTTCAGCATCTGCTATGCGCCTCTTACAGGCGGGACACTGGCAGGCTGTGGATATACTGACTGCATGAAATGGGACGCTGTCTCCGTGTCCTTGAAGAGCTCAGTCTGGTGAGGAAGACAGACATGTAAACAAATAATTGCAGTGCCATTTGAGAACTGCCTTAAGAGAGGGAGAGTGCCCTGCTCGCAGAGATTTAGAGATAAAGGAGATGAGACTCCTAGATAGGAATGTGGGGGCAGGCAGGAGGAAAGGTCAGAGAAAGCCATAAAATGTAACTCCTTGGTTACAGGCCACAAGAGCAATTGGATTTAAGCACTTTTCACCACACCAATACAGTGATACCTCAGTTCACAAACGCTTCTGTGTGCAAACAATTCGGTTCTCAAAAAGTGTTCTGCACAATTTTGCTTCAGGTTACAAACTCTGGCTTGGGTGACAAACCTGACCACAGACATTTCCACACACACAAACACAGCCACCTTCCCTCAAATCATAAAACAAATTAAGTTCATAAACTGAGGCACCCCTGTATTTGAAACAATAGACTAAAAATAATTTAATACACACAATATTACAAAACTACTCTTTTTGCTAACACAGCCCTACATTTCATCATGAAGCCATGCAAAATATTTTCCTGTTTACTGCAGAATGTCATGCATTAGCTGACCTTCTTAAAATGCGGCACATAGGAAATATCACAGGTGACTCTTTTGTTCACTATTTTCAGTCCAGAGAACCCCATTTTGCAATGTTACTGTTGAGCTGAGAAAATCGTCTCCAACTTTTTTTCCAAAGAGCTCTAGTCCCAAGTGTTAAAGGTAAGTAGAAACATAATTATCTTCCCGATGACAAGAAAGTTACAAACATGAGCCCAAAAGGGTCAAGCTGTTTGTTCCTTGTTAACCGTCTAATTTATTCACATAGCCTTGTGCCTTGCCAGGCTGTTCGGGTTCTAGAAATGTTTAAATACTAAAAGCAACAAGGGATTTACTTCTAACCAGTTTTCACACTGTGTTATTGCTATTGTTACCGCTAGAGATTCTCAACACTTTTTTTCTCTTCCTGTTAAAAAAGTAATTTTAAATCTCTCTCTAAACTCTCCCCCAAATCATCCTATTAATGAGGTGAGCCACATTTGTTCATGCACCAGAGACAGCACAAAGGAAGTAGCAGCAGTTAATCATCACTTAGAAGATCATGCTAAAAGAAAATATGGAATTTATAACATACGGTTTAAATGTCTCATCAATAATCTCTGCTGTAAATGCATATAGACTTCCAATGAAGCGGGCTGTTGATAATGCTTCCTAAGTGGCAGTCTTGTGCTGGAACTACACCAGCTGTGTTCAAAGGACCCAAAAATGCTTAATCCAATGTGAAGTTAGTGTTACACAGTATACTAAAGAGGGTCATAAAATGAAATAAAGTAACCCCTCAGGATACGAGGACTAAATGATATGAACACTCTGTTCCCTAATCAATTAATTCCAATGAAAGATCTAGCCGGATCTGCCATTTAAATTCAGTTTATAGATAACCTTCTGTGAACCTCATACATCACCATTATCTCCAAGTTCCCCACCCCTATTCCTGCTCTGACCTGCATAAAAGAAGCTGGCTCTCACTTGCACTCCTATGCCATTGTAATTAAATCAAGGCTATCACTATAAAGCTTTCAAATTATATATAGCCTGGGGGGAAATATTGAAAACAGACCTCAAAACACAACCCACAATGTGTTAAGCCCGGGGGTGGGGGGTGGGGGGGTGTTGGGGCAAAGGAAGGCGATAACCAATCCTGTGATGCAGGTGAAGTCTTGTTATAATTAAGCTTGTTAAAGTCTCGATTCCACTTCAATAAAACAGCATGAGGCGCCAGCTGGTGGCCAGCTGCTCTGAGACCTTTTCCACCGCCCCCCCACCACCATAAGGCTCCAAGTCACAAGGCCTTACAGGTTTGTCTTAACCATATTTCACTTGTTTAGGAAAATTATGTAACGCCACATATTGACTTACATGAATTTCCAGAAAATTAATCTCACCAATCAATGAATATGTGTAGATCATTTTATAAATACCTTGTTCTACCCAGATGTACCAATATGTAGAGGAACATATGGCAAGATTTTATATAGCTCATTCACAGGAAACCTGGACCTAGTTCAAGGTAGATAACCTTTAAGAAGCTTTTACTCCTTTGGTTTAAACAATTCTTACCAGAGTGTGCTCAAATTCTCAAAGTTGCATGTCAGGAGTGAAAAAGCAAACAAAGAATTGCAAGAAGACATCAGGGATGGAAAACTTTCAGGGGGGATTGATTTTTCATAGGGTCTAAGGTTGCAGTACATTTAGGCCAAGAACTCAAATAACCTCTTCTGCATAATAGGAGACTCGATACATTTGCATTTATATTGTTATACTGACCTATGAGTTAGCTTGCTACGGAGAATAAGTGGCTCACAGAATATTTTCACAAGTTGTGATGGATGGGCTGAAGATAGAACTGCCTGCAATCCAAGGCTTGAAAGTAGGTGGTGGGAAAAGGGGAACCAGAAAAGGAGCACAGCGGGAGCTTTGCCTCATTCTCTCTTCTCACTGGAAGTGAGGACATCTTCACATTCCTTTCCAGTGATTAGAGGTACTTCATGTTTGTAAATAGAGTACAAGCTTTTAAATTAACTGTCATTGTGATTTTTGATGCAGCATTCTTAAGAATACTAAAGGAGACTTGGAAATCGGTTGGGAGAAAGGGTAGGTTTCAATGAGGAGAATTTTCTCATCCATCTTTGCCATCAGCCAGGAAAAGAATTGCTGTTGAGCACTTAGTTGGGAGACACTATGAATGAGGGTGTGGTCTGCCCTCCTTGCATGCGGATGAATGGAGAGTGCAATTACAACGTGTTACCCATGACAAATACGAAGAGAGAGGGCAATGGAGGTGCAAAGGGACCAAGGAGGACAGGAGGCCTGGAGGGAGTGGAAGGCCTCTCCAGAAGTGAGTATAACAGAGGAGATGTGAAGGTTGACTAAGAGTTAGTCAGGCAATGTTGTGAATATCATAGTAAAATCAAAAGCAGATGCCTGAGTAAATGCTCTCAAAGCAAGAAAGACTGGCAAAATTCAGGAGCAAAGAGATACTGGCTATGACTGAATGACATATTGCAAAACAACAAGTGATAAACTGTAAGGCTGGAGAAAGAAAGAAAAGCCAGATCACAAAGAGACTTGAAAGTTAGCAAGTGGTCAAAAAATGTAATCACTGGTTACATTTTAAAAGATTTTATCCCAATAAAGGACACATTTCTGAGAGTATTCAACATTAGGGAAAATATTTGGAGGGGGATTAAAGGCATCGTGTCTTTTACTGTAACGATTATTAAATTTAAATATTTACTTTACTTTACTTTTTGATCACTCCTAGTACATGATGATTTGATCTAGAAACAAAGGACCCAAGTTTGAGACCTATTGGTTAGGAGACAGTTATATACCTTGGCTTCTTGAGAGATAGAGCCCTGAGATCAATCTGGTCCCACTCACTCAGGTTGCTGTAATAAGGATAAAATAAGATGATACACGAGAATATTAGGGAGAGAGAGAGAGAGAGAGAGAGAGAGAGAGAGAGAGAGAGAGAATACATATAGAGGGAGACCTTGACCTCCAAATGAGTTCTGTTCTGGGAGCATGTTCGTAAGTCAGATTTGTTTGTAGCCTAACAAAGTTAAGTCTCTTGCAGCACACCTATGAGTGTTCACAACTTGAATGCTCATAAGTTGGAGACTTAAAATATATATCTATTCATGTATATACATGACTTTATAGTAAGTTAAAGAGAGCCCAGGTGACAGGAGGAAAAGTAAGAGCAAAGAGGCAGCTTGATTCACTGACACGTTGGGGTGTGCAAAAGGAAACTGATTTTGAAAAAGTGAATTCTCTACCTTCTCACACAGCAGCCACACTATCTCCTCCTGTACACACAGCCAGTCTTGGGCGTTCACTTCTGCACTTTTCTCCCAGTACTGCTGGTCTACCATCCTCCTCCCTTCACTTCCCTTGTGTGCAGCGCCCCCTGGGCAGCAGGTCACCAGGGGAGTGTGTTCCCAATGACCTGGGAGGCTCCGTCTCCAGAGGGAGAGGCCTACAAGGAAACATCGCCTGTTCTACTTTCTCATACTCCATAAGACTTAGTCAGATCTCAATTTTTATTTACCTAGTGAGGAATTTATTTCTGGGGGTTAAACTTTTTCCAAAGCATTTCAAAGGAAGTCAGTTTGTTCCTTTAAGTCTAATTCTAACACAACCGGCACATGTTCTCACAAGGGACTCCAGCAGTAACATCCGTATGAGGAAAATGTGTTAAAGAGTTTAAAATAAATCTTGTGTATATGGCTTCCCTGAAAAATAGCTAAAAACCCTAAAATATGTCATCAGCAGCCACCTCCTGTTTAATACAACAAGCAGAAGGTAAGTCCTCCGAGACAACCCATCTGGCCTTAATGAGAATGGCTGACACCAAGACCTTAGCACAGAGTGGGTGGCTTTGACCTTGAGAAATAGAAACACAATTCAGTAATGTGCTCATAATAGGATCAAAATGTATTAGCCTTTCTTCAATGATTCAATTTAAGTATTTTTAATCAGTATGTTGGAGACAGATCCAATGCTTGCTTAATTTTATTAAGCCTGTCAAGTAACTTCTTCTATTTTTTAACTTTTATTTAATTAAGAAAGCACAGAGCTACAAAGACATGTAATTCCTGGCCTCAATTAGCTTAAAATCAAATCTTTTAAATCTTCTTCAACCCTTCTAATGAAGACAATGCAATCTGGCCCATAGCTAAAACTGAAGGCTACAGCAGCAGTAGTGACATGGGACATGCAAGTGACAGAGAACTGAGTATCCCTCTCCCTCCCGAAGGTCTCACATGCCAAATAGGAGCATCTGTGAAGCCGAAAGGTCATTTTAATTAGAAACAAAATAGAGAGGGAGTTGGAACTAGCAGGTTGAGCCTGGGGGACCTGGGAGTCTATATTGGCTCTCATGCCAGGTCAGAGATGAGCACAGCTACTGTGCCAACAGGAGAACAGTGGTGAAACAGAAGCTTCCACCATAACCCTAACCTCTCCTGGACCATCCATCTCTCTTTGACTTTCTGCTCTGTGAAGGAATAAAAAGAGAGAGGAAATCGCTTGTACCCACACTCACACATAACTTACCACATTGCCCCTGCTCCATTAGCCTGGATTTTGAGTCAAGACCTGGATGCAAGGACACTGGGCAAGGTAATATAGAAGCATGTCCTGGAAGGACAAAAGGACAAGATAACAGTGAGCACTAGCAATCTCTACCAGCCCTGGCATAAGGAAAGATTGTGCCAAGCTAAAGAGAGAGGAAAGAAAGGCCTAGAGTAGAAAGGTGCTAGAGTAGACAGTGACCTATGAACAGAGTGGGCCATTAATCTTCTGCTCTAAAGACAAACAAATTTGAGTCATTTTCCAGAAAACGGATCCACCTTGAGATCATAACTTTAAGTGAAATTCGTCGGACATACAGATTTAAACATGGCATGGTTTCTCTTACATGCGAAACCCAAATAATAAAGAAAAGGCAAAATAAAAGATAGGTAATAGGAAATAGAGGGGAGCTTTGAAAATAAGAGAGGGGACACGAGATGGAGGAGGAGGGGAGGTGAACTGCCCATGAAGTATGCGCTCACCATGACTGGACAAATAAAGCACAGAGAAGAAACCAAGCAGAGCAGCAAAGGCAGAGGGAGCAGCTCTGAGGAAGTGGAGGACGCACAGGCGGGCGTGGCTTCTGACTCCTCTCCCATCTAGAAAATGGGTTTCCTTCCACCTCTTTTTTATTTTATAAAGAGTACAAAATAGTATTAAAACAGAAAAAGTATGAGAGATAGACAATTTCACTTAACAAAATAGTATGAATTTCACAGTATTTGTTGTAATCCATAGTGTTGTCTTCCAACCAGTTATTCATATGACCAGGTATATGCATGCAAAATTGGAAGAAGAAAAATATATAAGAAATTAAGAGGAGAAAAAGGAGAAACAATTGGACAAAGGTGACAACACAAATTAAGCATTATCTGCTCCTTTCCGTAGACCAGCAGAAACCCACAGTACAGTTGTCCAACCCATCCTGTATACACATATGGATGTATCTCTTTCCCCCACTTCCATCTCCTTTCTTGTTTTCTCGTAGTCCCTTGAGATGCACCAACTCACAGTGATGCTTCAGATTTCAGGCAAGGAGCTTCATCCTGCAACATTTGTTTGGTTTTAAAATACAGATGCTTATATAATTCAGACATCACACAGAATCACTCTAATTAAGATTCACTGAAATTCCAAACATGCCCATCTTGTTATAAGTAGTTTTCCTAGATTTCTAGGACTTGTGATTATGTCCTAGGGAGTTTTATGGCAACTCCCAGCTTCCCTGAATTCTTACTTTCTACTCTAGGCCTTGTAATATTCCTTTTTTGTCTGTCATGAAATTGGTCTAAACATGATCCTTTTAGTTGACCCACATGCACACAAGTAAGTTAACAGGAGACATTCCAAGAGGCCGCCTTTCGAATGTACTGGAAGTGGCTTATGATCTGGGTGTCAACAGGGCTTTGCATCTCACAACTGTGATCGAGTTAAAACTCAGTGTTATAGGCTGCCAAGATAGCTTAGTGGTCTAAAGCCCCTGCTTAGGCAAGCTTAGACAAGCACAGGGACCATGGTTCAATCCCTGGCACCACATGCTGTGCCAGCCCCACCGCCAGTGCAGGCTGAGCCAGCCACAGAAAAACATAAATAAAACAAATAAAAATAAAACATTGTTAAACCTCTCTTACATCATTCCAGTACCTTCTCCCCTATCTGCTCTTTTTTCATCCTTTTCTGGAAAACTAACCATACAGCTATGGACCTATAAAGTCCAAAATCCTAGGAAAGGGCCCTAGTCTTTCCCAAGTCCTTAGAGTGGGGAAGGGTGGAGATTAAAGAGGCTGGGAAACATAATATTTGAGAAAAAATGAGAAAGTTCCTTGTTCTTCCAGATTCGCTTAAGGGCAGTCATAGCTCAAACTGAATATATTCTACTTATTGCTCAATAGTAGCAATTTCCAATGCCTCAAATGAAAAATGTCTCTAAAGTGTCTCTTCTCAAACCACCTTATGACATCTTTTGCTCTTACACTGTAGCTAATTTTCTTATCAATCTCTAAAAGTACCCTCACTGTTATGTTTATTTGTTATTTTCAATTAACTGCTCTTTGAAGCTAGGACTCCGGTTTATCACTATCTCTAGCATTCACACCAGTTTTCTGTTCCATCACAGGTAGCTATTAGTTTAACGTAACATAGTCCCTCAAATTAGAAGAACAGACATGTGGAAATGACTTTTGGCTCATCTCCTCTTCCATCTAGAGGCCCTGGAACTAGACTTTCCTTACAAGTGCAGACAGACATATCTATAGGTAATCTCCCAACCATGAGTTCAGTACGATGATAGAGGAATATTTCAGCTGTCCCAGCAACAACCTCGTATTATTGGTTGTTTTTGTTTTGTTTTGTTTTGATACCAGGAATGCAGCACAGGACCTTGTGCTTTCCAAATGGACACTTATGCAGCTGAGCTATCTCCCAGGCCCTACTACTGTAATCATTAATTGTATGTGTCAACTTGAAGAGTTTTTAGATAAGTTTAATATTCAAATGGACAAGCTTAGGGGACGGTAGTTTTCTCTTCATAATGTAGTTGATTCTCACCCAATCAGTTGAATATCCAAACAGGACAAAAGTACCACAATCCCTGAGTATGGAATTCTCCAGCAACTGCCTGGGGTTTCTACTTGCCAGCTTTCAGACTGGGACTGCACAGGCCTATTCTGGGTCTCAAGACTACTTGCACACATTGCTCATTTGGAGTTTTCATCCTTCATAATCACATGAGCCAATTCCTTGCAATAAATATATCATTATATTTAAATGGATGAAAATGAATAAATGTGTATCATGACAGAGTTCTAACATGACCCCCAAAGCTTCATGTGTTTGGAAGGACAGGGTCACAGGGCAGAATTGCTGACTTGCTGTTGAGAGGTAGAGCTTGACCAGAGGTGGGGCACTGGAACTGTAATATAGGACGGTGTCTCTCCCTCTTTGCCTCCCCCATTCACCTTCCTATCCCTGGAAGCCATAAAGTGAGTGACTTTCCTCCATTAGGAGATACTGCCATGACATTTCTGCCTTGCAGTCCACCAACCATGAACTAAACTTCTGAAACCATGAGCCCAAATAAAGCACCTCCTTTGAGCTGTAGGTGCTGGGTATTGTCTCAGTGCCAAGAATGGGACTAAGACATGTGTGTAGGGATCATGCACATACACAGGCACACATACACACACACACACACACACATGCATACACACACACACCACATCTTTTTGGTTATTCCTCTCAAGAACATGGATTTATTGCTTATCATAAAAATGGAGCATGAAGCTTTGAAGATTAACCAAAGCCTACCTTTTCATTCACCAAATTTGTACCTATCATCTTCAACTCTTTTCATCTTCAAGGAAACACCACATGGCACAATGCAGCTCAAGTTTAGAATCTCTAAATGACAGTCTTCTCCATCAGATTCCATTATTATGTGTTACTGAACAACCAATGTACTTGAAGATGGTTACCTCCCCAATCTCGTTACCTAGCTAAATAGATCATATGGATGAAGGTAGGAGACAGCCTTAATCCATTTTTATTGCTATACATAACATAACATCTAAAATAAGATAATAAGATAAAGATCAAAGGTGTATTTATCTCATAGCTCTGAAGGCTGAGAAGCCCAAGAACATGGCACCAGCATCTGCTCAAAGTCTGATGACAGACTTCTGGCTGTTTTGTAACATAGATGAGGCTGCACTCTGTTATGTAACAAACCACCCTCTGAAGGATGTGCCCACTCCCAGGAGACCACGCTCCTGCCTGTGCATACCATCTCACCACTGCAAAGCTACATGACTCTGTGAAAGCAGCATTTCATCCTATGCAGTAGGAGACTTGAGTCCCAACACTGCAGCACTGGGAATTAAGCTTCCAATACATGGATTTGGGGGGAAGGGCACAGCCAAGTCGTTTACACAATATAATAAAGAAATCCTTTCAGAAAACAGTGGTCAGAGCCACATCACTCCAAGCACTAAAGAGAAGGAGCAGAAGAAAGAAAAGGAGGAAAAGGAGACAGAGAAGAAGGAGGAGGGACAGGTGGAGAAAGAAGAGACATGCTGGACAGGCAATTTGGGCACTTTTACCCAGCAGTGCAAAAGTTCTCTGATTAGATACTGATCTCTTCTCTGGGAAGAATATCATTGTCTATCATTCTGTGGTTCGTGGCTCAATTTCAGAAAGATTTTTTGCATGCCTTTTGTCTGCAGCATTCACATCTGAAATGGATTTGGGGATAGATCCTCTTCTTAGTGGCAGCATAGTTTCAGCAGTCCTTTCTGTTTGTGGCTTTTTTCAGGGTACAGAGATAGTTTTACCATAATAGGATTTTGTTATTTTGACATAATTCCTCCCCAAAATGAAGTATACATTTTATTTATTTGTTTTCAGTGAGTTTAACTATGAAAGTAACGATATCCCAGGATTTACTACCCATGCCCCATTCAACTTCCTTTGCTTCAGTTTCCTTTCCCTTTATACTAGTCAATTGCAATATAAAGGTGTGTCCCTTAAGGCCATCTAATGTGACACATCTGAATGGGAAAGTGAGGGGCATCAGGCTGAATTCCTGATTTTCCAAAATAAATTTTCACAGGGCTATATCCTTCAAAGTCTTTTTAATAAAGAAAAACGGTCATGACCAGATATTTTTACTCATAACAATTTTAAAAATTATCTTGTATCGGTCTCTCTCATTACATGGTCACCACACCTGAACACTCACTGATTAAAAGAGCAGAGGTCATACTTGCCTCGAAATTTCAGTGGATTCAACTCAGGGTCAGCTGTGTCCATGGCAGAAAGGGTGTCACAGAGGGAGGAAAGCTGTCACCATACGGTGGGTGGAAGTAAGGAGCCAAGGATAGTCATCCACCTTTCCAAGTCACACTCACGAGGACCACCCTTTGACCAGGTCCCACCCCGAAATGTGACAGTTGTGGGGGTAATTTAGACCTAAGCCATGATGATACACGCATGCTTTCCTTATAATGCAACAGTTCCATCCAGTGTCTTGCTAGCATGCGGGTTGATCACTGTCTTCATCAGTGCCCCCTACCACAAATCTGCCCCTTATATTTCAAACTCGTGTAGAGTATTGCATTTCGAGGTATCAATTTTATTTGCTTCTGAGACAGAAAGTCATTTTGGCTTCACTACAAAGCAATCACGAGCACTCCCAGTTCATGGTCTGACCTGTGATGATTGTGGACTCCATGTGACTTTCACCATGGGGCTCCACTTTCTTGCAGGGCAAACAGATGGGGAGAGACAAGAGAGACTTCCTGTGGTTCTTGGCCCAAAGTAACTTGTCAGTTCTCTTATCTTAGTGCCGTTAATTTGTCCTCTGTCTTTTGGGGGTCCAAAAGGGACTGGACTTGGGCTTGGAGATCTCGTCCTTGCACAAGAAGTCTCTCTACATTTTGAGAGAGTGAATATGAATATTCTTAGGCATCATAAGATATTTGTGGTTAGAATAGACAAAAACAGGGGACTTGTGGAAGAAGAGCACCTTGGGAAGGAGACATCAAAGGAATGATCAGCCAGATGCAAATACAGGACACTAGGAGAGAAAAAGAAAAAAGAAAAACAAGAGTTCAATGCAAAACATGTGTACGGCAATGAAAGGGATGCAGAATTGTGTCTCATTTTTGGCACTGAGAGCAGATAAAGCAGAGTGGTAGGTGTGGCGATGGTGTGCAGATAGTAGTGAAGCAGAAAGGATTTAGACCAAGATGTAAGAAAAGCAATTCAAAAACTCTTCCCTTTAAGAGCGTGGCATGTGTCAGTGGAATAAGATATCCTTAACTCTTTCAGGAGGAAACTTAAAAAGGAAAGAGCTGGGTCAAGTGGAATTTCTATTTTTAGTTTTTGAGGAATCTCCATGCTAGTTTCCATAGTGGTTGTACTAGCTTACATTTCCAAACTACAGCCTCTCCAGAATTTGCTATTGTTGTAATAGGACAAGTCCTACATAACAGCTAAATATTGCAAGCAGCTCCTATTCCCATCAACAGATGAATAGAAAAGAAAGTGGAGTCTTTATAAACAATGGAGTATGGTAGCTGAAATAAGTCACACACTCAACTTCAATATTTTGTGATTCCTCTTAGGTGAGAAACCCAAAATACAAATAAAGAACAAAATAAAGAGATGGATCATTGGAAATAGGGAGACAGACCTTTTGCAAATGAGAGAGGGTCCGAACATGGAGTGGGGGAAGAACATGAGATGAAAAGATAATTAGAATGCATTACGTACATGGAACAACTCCTCATGAGGATGTATCCGTTAGGTCCTGCAAACATGAACCAAATCAAAAAATGAAAATAAAATAAATATATAACTTTGCATCAGCAGAGAAGCAAATGGAACTATGACCTTCAGTGGACAAAAAGTTAAAGGAATGGTTTTATGATTTATTTAAAACAATAAGTGCTTTGCACAAAAAAACAAATTAAAAATATCACTACAGTTTGAAAATGAGAGACACAGGCCTGGGAATATATACTCAGAAGGGCGCCTCTGTCCTGCCAACATAACACAGACCCTGAGCCATTACCTTCCTGCCCAACGCTCCCCTAGTGTGTGACCAAATTATATTTATGGCCTAAGTTCTCACGTGGGGAGTAGACTGCGCCTTGTAGACCGTGTGATCTGAGAGGCTGGGCCTAGCCTGACTGGTAAGCACGCCTGCAAACACACAGAACCTAGGGATGTGCTCGCCTTCCGTACATGCACTTTGTGCCGTTAGGTGCTCTGTGCTTGAAGCTGTTGTCATGTTGCATATTTGCTGAAGTGAGTACTGTGCTACAAAAAAGTATGGTTTCTTAATTCTATTAATTTCCTGTTTCATATTTTTCTCGTTTTATGTATTTTCATCGAGTTTTCTCTCTTCCACTGCTACACAATAGATTGGCCCTCACAATTATAACAAAATACAATGTGAGCTTCCCCATAAATAAACTTCATTTATGATTAATATGATAAGATCAGAGACACAGAAACAACGCTATGGAACTACTCAATCTCTTTTGCTGTGGTAGCTGCATAATATGTCATATTTGTACCACTTCAGTCTCTTTGGCGTGTGTAATTTCTATTCCTTCTTGCTAAATTGATAATGACTTCCCCAGTGCTTGTGACTTGCTTTTGACTTCATGATTCTTTCACAATTTGTTTAGGGTTTTTAAATTTATTTTCCTAAATTTGTCACATGTTAATTTTACTTATTAACATGAATCACCCTTTAAAGCCATTCACATCAGTTCTTAAGTATAGTTGTGCTTTAGATCTAATCTTGCCTGCTCACCAAATAGCTATAAATTAAAATATAGCCTCTATTTAGACTAAATATGAGACCTGAGATTAATTTGCCATTATGAACCCCTTGTTACAAAACAGAAACTAGATGGATAGCTCCCCTGATTAAAGTGGAGCCTATCCATCAGTGTCAAACGCAATCCCTAGTTTCTCCAAGAAATGCACAAAAAGCCATTTTCCCATGAATTCATAGATTTTCCTTCCATTATCCCTTCTATTATGGTAACTTTTGCTTATTTAACTTTTCCTATGGGCCTCGCTCCTGAAGAACAGTGGCTATATATATGTTTCCTTGGATGTTTAAGCATAATAGATTTCTATGGAGAGAGCAGAATGCAGTGATGGATCAACCCAACTAGTGGGCAAAACATCCTCGTAAGTCACTGAGATAACAGGAAATTCAGAGGGGTTATTGTGCCATATCTTAGATAAAGGGGAAATTGTACTGGATGGTTGTTAATAATGCCAGATAACCAAAAGATAAAAATCTAAGTTAGTAAACTGAGCCATTGCTTTGAGGTAGAAGAGGACGCCTTCCACACATGCCTGGAGAACGAAGTGTGTCGAATGAAATAACCTCAACACAGAAAGACGCACACTGCATGCTCTTACTCATTTATAAAAGCTGAAAATGTAGATATAGTAGAAGTAGTATAAAGATCACTAGGGACCTAAATGGACAAAGAGATGGGGGTACTGATAGCATGGATAATGAGTACTACAACAGTCAGGAACGGGAATCATTCTACGGCACTGCAAGGGAACTATAGTCTAATGTGATCCCTTATCCACTGCAAATGATTACAGGAGATTTTGAGGGCCCTCAGCACACAATAATATTTGGAAACACAAAAATGTTAATAATCCTGATTTGATCCTTACTCATTTTGTACATATAGCAAATTATAATATAGAACCTGGTGATAAACAGCAACAATTCAGCCTCTCCAAGATTTGGAATCCAGACCCTGGAAAATAACAACTTGGGGAAGAAAAGGAGGGAGGTGGGTCCCTAGGGTCCAGGAAGTTTTCCAGAGGGAAAGTTAGAGCCTACAGAGAAATTGAAGAGACAGACCACAGTGCAGAGGAAGGAATGGATAACACGCACTTTCTTCCTGGCTCCTGGCTTACACAAAAAGATCAAATCTACAGAGACACAGAGGAAGGGGGTGACTCTGGAGACCTTCAGGGAGAAACGCACCCTGCAGTGGAGCGGTGGATGCTGCGTTTTCAACAGCAGTGAATTACAGAAGTTCAAGCATCTGCCACGGACCCTGGGGAGAGGGTTTGCTTGAACACCATGCTAGGCAGGGACAAGTGAGCCCGGGATGCAGAGCGACTGTGGCTTGGCCTCACCTCAGGGGCCTCCTGCTGTTAAACAGCCATAGTGGCTGGGTGAGGTATAACAGCAGGAGACATCCACGGTCAGGGACCAGCGATCAGGCCAGTGGGAGACAGCTAGAGAATCACAAGCTATAAGAGCCAAGCCACCTCCCTATGCCCAGAGGCCGTGCAGACAGAATTACCGTGGATTCGAAATCGAGAACCAGCACCCACCCAACCTTCCTGCCAGCCTGCCAAGGGCAGTACCCAGCATGGATCTGGGCGCTGGCTGCGTCCTATCTCTACCCGTGAGGGCAGACTCACACCTTGAACTGGACCCTTCCACAAAACTGTAGACCCCGGAGGACAACCACAGG